>JAVFBY010080899.1:0-12369 GCA_034781015.1 Tonicella lineata
ATCTTACAATAGGCTCGAATTCCTATGAGATGTAAATTTGAATCGTTGTCCAGTCGCCTACAAGCACTATAGAGGCTACTGTGACGTCACATTATCTCCTCTTTAATTGACGGGCTTTTGGGCTAGAGAACACAACAATGTAATTTTTACATCTTTCGGGATTTTTTTTTTTTTTTTTACTCGAGATTTGTTAAGGGACTTAGAAAGCCTTGTAGGATAAAAACTGAGCTATTCATAAACCCTTAAATTGTTTGTTTTTCGATATGTGAACATTTTCCACACAACGACATCATTTTAAGAGACAGTCAAATTATCCAGTAGAGGTTTTGACATATAAAATAAGCCGGAGTTACCATGTCAAGGTAACTATACAGTTATTAGATTGTCACGTGATAGAGATCGGTTTGACAGACAATTAGCATCGCATTTTCTCTTCACGCCAACACTTTCAATCAGCGCCTTAACATATTAGCTTAACAGAGGAGAAAACGGGTAAAACAAAGCGATATTCATAAGAAAGAGCATAGAAATGTGTTTTTAGAAAGACAAATATTGTACTATTAAAAAAAAAGAGCGTAAGCCTATCGAATCCAGTAGAATAATTTGTATTATTTTTTGTTTTAAATTATATATGTATTTGATAAATATGTATAGGTGATTTTCGTGGAGCAATATGTCCCCATGTATATGTTCAAGATACGTTAATCACATTTCAAGCCTTCCTAAATTCCAATGCATAATGAAACAGATTGTATTTTAGGATATTTGATAATATTTATATTTACAGCAGGTGTAGCATTGTGAACACTTGTCTATTTATAACTGATGGACAAGGGTTAATTCATTCCGGTTTTCCAGTGACCACTGGCATGTTAAACTTGTCATATAAGCGAAACACCCTTCATTACAACGATTAACACTGAACTTATAATTAAATAAACTGTGTTGAATTTAAATATTATTTTAATATATTGAACACTTAACACGAGGATTTTAATGTTAACAACTTCTGGTATAGTATGAGTACAAAGTCACGATGTCTGATCCGACACCCTTCTCAAACATCTACCCGGATATAGACGGTTGATTTGATTTATTCATCAACATAATGATACGCGTTGTGAGAAAGAATACAGCTCTAATGAGCTTGTTATATTCCAGGAACAATTGGCTAATATATACGGGGGTAATTCGCACCATCTGTCTATTTATTTATTTATTTTTATCTTATTTTGTTTTATTAAGAATAAATTAATACAAACATAGAAAAGGACACACGCTAACGTTGCGCCGATAAAAAAAAGTGAACTTATAATTCCTAAAGGCTTGTGTTACATTTAGTCCATCGACTTCTAAATGTATGCAAAAGAGTATTGAAGAGATTTCATAAACACACTTGTCCTTAACATGACCTATAGATAGAGGTCACGTGACCTGACTGACCAATTCAAGTGTTTGATTTTCTTCCCAGCCGGATAGGTATAGGTAGACTAATATCGGATTACCGTTAATCCCCTGAGTGCTAATCCAGGGCGGGCGCCTGTTGAAGGGCTTGTACTAGCTGGTGTATTGTGGCGATATGAAACTTTGCCTGGCTTGAAAAGAAGTATAAGTCGTGTGAGTATTAACATAAGCTTGATAAATGTTCCACGCAGAGGAGATCAAAACTAAAGAGTAAGGAGCACTTGAGGGTCTCCCCTCTACAACCATGTCGTCTAAGTCAGCTGGTCAAACAGTCTCCTGGATAACCAGGGTCTGGGGTTTCAAGAGGTAGACCAGTCAAAGGCGCCTTATTTTTACATGCAGGGGTGGGAGACCTTACCAGGGCAAACCAAAGGTAGTCATGGACTTGGAGAGAGTAACTTTCGTTATTTAAACTGTAAAACAAATCCTTAACATCTTAAGGAATATTCCTCCAACAAAGCACTAGCGGTATATTCCATAACTGAGACACAAGGATTATTTCCCAAAACGTTTGTGGAATATTCCTCGCCTCCGCGAAAAATTTAATTTCATCAAACGATTTAAGGAATATTCCATAAAAAGGATGCACGTCTAGATGGTTTTAATGAATACTCATTATAATGCGTCACATTTCCTAAAGTGATGCGAAATATTCCTTAAAGCTGTCCTTACGGAACATTTCCTTTACAATCATTCCTTGCCTCAGTTCTGGAATATTCCGCTGGCGCTTTATTGGAGGAATATTCCTTAAGATGGTAGGGATTTGTTTTTACCGTGTAGGGATAGGCTTACACTCATATAACTCAGACGTAACAGTCGTCCATGTTAGGGATTTGTTTTTACAGTATAGGGATAGGCTTACACTCATATAACTCAGACGTAACAGTCGTCCATGTTATCACTTATGTTCTCATTTTGTATGGTACATAATTTACAGCTCGTTTTTAAAAGCGAAAATTAAAACACTAGGACACATTTATGTGATAATCATTATAAGTGACAAACTGACAATACAATGTATAATGATGTACCTATATGATACCCCTTATTGACTGCAAGGTATCGCTTACAAATCAAAGGTCAACACTGTAGACTATCTTTAAAGACGTTTATTAAACAACATATAATTCCGACATTGTGTTTCAATTTCGATGAAGTGCAACATTTGGTTAATGGCCGTTATAATTGTCCTACATTAACACCGTTTTTAATTTTGTGAGAAAGATTGGCTTAGAGGGTGTGTAACAGTCCAAATGACGGGGTGGCGAATAGAGACAGGGTCATGACCTCTCTCCGGATATAATCCAGAGGTAATGATTAGTTGTGTTTTGTGAGGGACCGTCTTACAATATATCTTTTTGACATCTGCCTGAGCTGTGACGTTATTTATCACCGTGCCTCGAGGCGGTCGTCTGCTCTCAGCAAATGCAGCAGACGACAGTGGGTGTGTTGGTTTGGCGGGATCAACGGATTCTAAAGGACTTCACCAACTCGGCCATTTCAGTTGATAACAGGGGGAAAGGAAGACGCTGTGATAAATATATGTTATTTCGCGGCAAGTTTTCTTAATTTGGCCCTCCTCTTGGGTCCGTTAGCCGTTTCACAGGCAATACAACCAATAGCATTGTGTACAGTTCACAATGGAAACGCGATGCGCCAATCGGCAAACTAGCTTCATAGGTCTCCGATTACATGTGTGCTACGTGACCATTGTTTGGGGTTAACAGTCAGGGGAGACATGGTGACTGCTCTCTTTGGGAAAACTTTTCTCTGCGGAAAAAGAAACACTGGAGAGCGACCTCTATACCACCCCAATCTTTAACAGGATGCATTTACAAAGAAATCAAAATTTAAATTCATGTATATGCCCTGTATGTAAGCTTGGTGTAGATCCTATATATCACTGAATACATTACAATTTGTTAATGAGCAGCACAAACAAACAGCCGTGTTAAATTCCACGGTCCTCCATGCGTTGCCAAAGCTACGCTCTCTACCAATCGGCCAACCACCCCTGTTCACTTGGCCATATGTTAGTAAATTGCTTAGATCTTTGTTTACACGAGTTAAACAAAACTGTTCATTGGGGCCATTCTATCGTATTTACGTAGTTTGCTTTCTCAATTCGTGCGTCTCTGTACTTGTAGAGATACGAGGATATGGCGTCTAGGGCTTGTTGAAATAAAGATCTAACCAACACAACCAAAGTGGTCTCATTGCTGGCTCTAGTCAAGTGTAATTTAAAACTTTCATATTAAGAATTAGAGAGTTAGACTGATCGCTGGAAACGAGGGCTGATTCGTTTTGCGGATAATTCCAATGACATTGATAGATCACCCAGACCAGTGGTTTTAAAGCTGCAAGATAAATTCTGGCCAAAAACACCCGTAGGCTAGGCGTATTAAATCGAGAGAAACAAAAAAAAAATCAGACAAAAACTCCCCAAAGAAAAGGTTCCCTTAATGGAGAGCGGATTAGATGGGAACGCAGTAGAGTTGATAGTCACTGAGTGATGGCCGGGTAATTTACTGATCTAGCACGTGACCACTGGGTACTCCGATATAACTGATGAGACCCGATGACTACTACATAGTGTATAAGGCGGGCTATCTGTAGATACTGTTGACTTTATCACTGTAGCATCTGTATGGGTGGGTACATGTAAAAACTGAACTGTGTTTGAAGAGTGTGATTACCTTGTCACATGCTTATTAATAAAGGAACACGGAGTAAGCTGGGCGGACGGCCTTGTCAACTCTGTGACAGAAACAAAAACTAATTCCCCTCTACCTCACCCATCATGTCAGTTTTCATGTCCCCTTGAGACTTGTTTTACTGACAGATAATCCGCGCTCAACAAATCCGTTATGTCCTACAAGAGACTTGAAATCTCTACTTCACTATCGGACCCCTGTCAACGTTAGTCAGGTTCGAGTTTTAGATCAAATCACCTGCTATATCACTGTCGTTTTCCTCCCATATAAAACAGCAGATTCCCCGCTGTTGTCTTTCAGATAAAGCCAATCTTTGTTTACACCCTAAATGGGTCCGCCGATGTCCAGCCCATGACTTACCAATCTTTAGGGAATTTCTCGGAATAGGATATCTGTAGAAATAAGTACTGGTCTTAGATAAATTGTCGTTCTCTATACGCGAAGCTAGAGTTATTATGGATTAACGTTTTTATTTGGCTTGTATGCGGCATTCAGAGAATTGTGTAAAATTCTGCACTTATATTTGAGGTGAATCTTATGGAGTTCGGATTTAATGGGATAAATCTACCAGTTGGATTCACGATGAAGCCACGGCGGTAACAGTACGGCTGCTGAACGGTAAGGCTCTCTCCTCCTATACCCGCGTCTCTCGGGGATTAACGCTTCGCTAATCTGCCAGCCTGGTTTACAGCAGCTGAGCTGAGGGAAGCTACAAAACATCCCAGCAATCATCGCCTCTCTTAATTACTAGTAATTGATTATTGTTATAAAACTTGAATCCTTTTACAATATCTGACAAAATAATCCACTCACTATGTAGGTTAGAATCGTTCCGCTCTTAGACGTAACCTTAATCATATTGTAATAGATAGCCGCCTTATTATCTGCATGACTAACCCTATGCATTCAGCCATGTAAAATCAGATCAAATCTTTTGGTTACGTGGGATATCTTTTTTCACGCCGGCTTGTTTCGTTATTAACTTTTACATAATATGATTAGAAAGCTTACGGACTATATATGATAATTGTCTCGGCTATATCAAAAGCACGATGATTTAACGAGTTGACAGTTCTATGATTTAACTATGAGCCTGCAATATGCATAAGTTTGATCACCAGGACTATGAAATAATAGTTTGTTATTCCACAGCTGGTTAAATTAGGGATTCATTTGTCTACCCGATGAATCTTGGCATATGTTTGAACAACTGATGAGAACACGTGGTTGTAGATGTCACTTTTTATTTCTCATATTTGAGGTAAATGCTCAAGTATATGGTATAATGTGTATTACATTGATCAAAATCGCAGGACTTACGTTCTAAAAAGTATGTGCTTAGTAATGATTTCTTGTCTATTTCATATAAATATTAATGGACAAAAAAATACAATTCTCTACATGATTGGATCTCACCCGCAGCTGAACTGGTTTAAGGTCTATACAAAATAAGTATTTTTTTCGTCGGAATTCCATATACTATGTATTCATAAAAAAACAATTAATGTATAGCACCTGTAAAACGATAATAAAAATAACAATAACAATAATAATAATAATAATAATAAAAATAAACGTGTATAATATTAAATAAAAATAATAAGTTTTAAGGCGCAACCAATAATTGATAGATAACAATTTTTAAAAAATCTATGGTCGTCGTCAGGGACTTATAACTATTACCTTTAATATTATAAATATAAGTTGCCGACACTGGAAAAATCCCAGTTGTAAAAAACGGTTTGCGAGTTCGATTATGGCCCAGGTTCAGATTTCAGTTCTCACCTGGATTTTCCCAGTGTCAGTTACTAATATCTATTCTAGCATTCTGCATTATTTAATCATGGATGTTGGATGTTAAGAATGAATACCTTCAGCCCGGTATTTTATGAACATTATAAGTATGCGATTATAAATATAACACTCTTTTGCAATACTTTTATCAATTTAATTTGTTAAATACTCATCATTATACATACATTTTACTTCGATTTTTAAAAAAATAGTAATATTGCGAAATACCTTGAAGTATTTATTTTTTATTTTTAAATACGTTGACAACAAATGTATTGAAATAGGTCTACCTCTACTTTGATAAAGGTAACTAAAATAGTGTATAATTTGTCCGGAAAATGTAAATTGATGTAGTTTAAATTATGACAAACAAAACACTTTGCCCATATTAGGTACAGGACATGTTATCCATATACCATATATATTATGATTTCATATGAAATTCCAATACGCAATTTACAACTATCTCAACATCTGAATTTAACCATTCTATCACGTGAGATTGTATAGTAGGCCTAATTCAGCAGCTATATAGTGAAATTTAAACTAAACCCTTACAAAACATATATATATAGATGATTTTACTTTATGTATTTAATTCTCCCACATACTAGGCGAGATAAGGCGTGTTCGTTATAGGTGAGGAAACATGATCGTTTCGATTCATCGCACAATACGGCTCATAATGCCAGACAGCTCTTTCGGCAGAAATATCTCCCAATGATTCTGTTTCAGACATAATTATTAGCCTTGATATGAGCCTATTAGTCCTAAGACAATTTTTTAGGTAACATCTTTATTTATTTTTTGCATATATACAACGCTTAAGTACAAACAAAAAGTTCACCAACAATAAAAGTGTTAAAGGAATAAATTCGAATTATGGTATATATGTTATAGTTTATCTAAAGGGATTCCTTTTAATACAGCGATACACAATCACATGGTCCGATTCCACAAAGCAATTTGTGATTTACGTCTAAATGTTGACTTGCTGATTTAACACTTCTGTTTCGATTATTCGTATTTCCTGGTTACTTAATGGCATAGATATAATATAAACTAAATCTAAAATGTCTATAGATTTAAAAATACGCTATTTAAGCCAATTTGTTAAATTGCAACATCGGTAACTTTTGTTGAGCAAAAGAACAAACCCCAAACCAGTCATTGCGTTTTGAGGATCAGCATTTTATTCTTCTTTTTGTTAGGATTGTTTTTTTCTCTAGCCCTTTGTATAAATTTCTAGTGATCTTTACAAAAGTCTAAAGATGAAAGGACTAGAAAGAGCTTGATGTATGACAAATTTAAATGTTGCATGTTTTTATTTATTTTGTTTTTTTACACCGAACTGTTCTTCTACAGATTCGTTTTTATTTTTGTTTTTGTCGAGAATTATGAAACAAACAATTTCTTACAAAGGGTTTGGGTTTTTTCTCCCCAGAAAATACAAAAGTCTCATCGTTTCACTTTGCCAGCATCTATTAATATTACCAAGGTGTATAGGTTAACCAGGGAACAACGTTACATAGGGCCTACACTGTAAAAAAAAAGTGTTCCAAATTATAAACCCTTTTTTTTTTCAATAAAAATACTTAACTGTTTTTAAATAAAGCACTTAATGTAAACTAAACGCTTTAGTGTTTCAAATCAAAACACTGTATGTCCCTAAACGCTATGTGCTTTATACATTTTAAACACTTAAGCCAATGGCGTTTCAGGGACAAAAAGTGTTTATACAGTGTTTTAATTTGAAACATTTTTTAATGTGCACTAAGGGCTTTATTTTGAAACATTTTTTGAAACGTCTTTTTTTTTAGAAAACAGTTTTAAAAGTGAGGACAAAAAGTGTTTATAATTGAAACACTACGTTCCGGTGGTATAGATTCCAACCCTGTTTGTAACTATTAATTACCATATATCTTTTCAAAGCAGACTAAAACTTTGTTATAATTAGGCGCCATCCCAAACTTAGTATCGCGAACTACTTCCCAGACGTGGATACCATAACAATTTAGTATCGCGAACTACTTCCCAGACGTGGAAACCATAACATTTTAGTATCGCGAACTACTTCCCAGACGTGGAAACCTATGCAATTTTTTGGCACAGTTTTAAATGGCTTGTTTTAGTGGCATTTTAGAAGTTGTAGATAATCAAAAGAAAATAGAACACATTTGACTAAATCTTGTACGGGATTTAGTCTGCCAAAATTCTCTTAACTAGACTCGGTTCTAACTAAGAAAGTCTTTTATAATTATGTAAGAGATTAGCAGAAGAATTTCGCTTGTAGTAACTATATGTTATTTTCTTAATACTGATTCCTTAAAGCTAACTACAGAGTTGTTTTGTAAATAGCAAGCTTTTTCAAACTAAAAAATATAAAAAATGTGTTCTATTTTTGTTTTTTGATTTTCTACAGCTTTTAAAATGCCACTAAAACAAGCTATTTAGAACCGTACAAAACTTGCAAAGGGTAATTGCATAGAGTTTTGAGCAGGTAAAGTTATTGCGCAATTTTTGTATTTTAATCCTGGAATCACACCCTCAATATACATCTTTATTTATAGTATTTATACATATATTTACCACTGGCGAAGCATTTATATAATGTATACCGTATTATTTCTGGCTTGTCAGAAGTCTGTTATTTGCGTTAAAAACTATTTAATTACTGATTTGGATAAACGTATAATTGCTATTACAAAACAGGCACGAATTAACTATATACGTCATATACACCATTGATATATATATATATAAATATATATTTATGTAATAGGCCAATACAGGCGTGTTTCATGTTCTCTTCTGTGCTACACATACTAGTTGAGACTGTCGTATTTAATTACAGGCGCAACACATTACAATTAGTTTGAGCCAATTGAGCTGGCTAACAGCACTGCTGCATGAACAATAGCACGTATATTTGACGTATGTGTTTGAAGCAGTAGATGGTTGTTATTTGGAAAGACATATTTCATCGCCGTCACCTGTTTTCTACATCAATAAGCCTGTCTAGAGTAACAGATTATTAAGCTCGTTGTTTCCAAAGACGCCGACTGTGTCTCATTAAAACCGCTTTTCTCTCCCCTTCCTGTAGCCGTGCGCTCTGCTATATAGATTAGTGGAAAGCTAACTGTTGTTTTGCTGGATATTCCGACAGTTGGGGGCAAACTGAACAACTGTTAACTTATGAAAACAGTGTACAGTAACAAAAGCTATTTCACAGACAAAAACAGCCTTCTTTCTGGTTTCTTTATTTCTGTGTGCATTTCTAAATTTTATAAATACGATTTCTAAAAAAATGTAATAAAGTTCACGCAGGGACTGATTACTCTATACTTTATATATTCTACTTCTAAGTAGTTGTTGGCTTCTCGAGGTGTTACACAGCCATGGTAACTCGAGTTTATAGTCCATTGAAAACTTGTCTCTGAGAGTTAATCTAGAACATGATGATTTGTCGTTGTTTAAAATTAATTAACTACCCTGTGCCAGTGCGATTAACTTTTAAAAAATATAATAACGTTAAGCTTTTAGATTTTCTTTCAAGAAACTATATATAATATATTCTTTTCTAATTAATTGTGTTGTTTATTGCTAATGTTACCAAGAAGACATAAAGGAATATAATAATATCGTTATAATAGTTTTTCAGCTGTATAATATAATAGTTTTTCAGCTGTAATTTAATATGGAAAACTAACAGAGAAATAAATTTGAAGCTGCATGTCAGTAAAATAGTCACAATAAAGCAATAGATAGATTAGTGTAAATCAAAACCCAAACCACAATATGAGACCCAATCCGTCAATCTTAAAATGCTTCCGTGTGCTTCCATACTTTAAAAAAAGTATTACATGTTTTTAGTTAGTAATAACGAAATAGTATTGAGTCGTTTAGAAAGGAACCGTCGTTATTTGGGGAAAACACGCTTTTAGTTTGAACCAATTCTAGAAAGTTTTACAGGGTCGGCCCCGCATGAGGAATCGAACCCCCGACCCTCAGAGTTACTAAGAAAATGTTATCCGTAAATACCGAACAGTATGCTATTACTGACATCAGAGTACTATGACTACCACCGAAGAGTGTAACATAGTAAAGCGTAGTAAGAACTCCGAAGAAAGATATCTCTATACTCTTATTTCATAGTAAAGCATAGTAAAAAATCCAAAGAAAGATAACGAATTCATTTTGACTCAACATTTCGGTTTATTAATCAACCGTATGATGGTTTGATTAATAACAGAAACGTTGAGTCAAAATAAATTCGTTATCTTTCTTTGGATTTTTTACTATTTTGCTTTACTATGAAATAAGAGTATATAGATATTTTTAAAAATGCAGATAATTATGTTTTGATGAATTGAAATTAAATAAGAAAAGCAAAGCTTACTAGACCTGTACTGCAAAATTCATTTCGCTCAACTTTGTATATTTACACACAGAAGTACCCAAAATAATGTTTGATTCAACTCTTCATTTATCTCAGGTCCAATTATGGAGATAGAACAAATACATACTATAACAACGCTACATTAGATGCAATGAAATCAAATAACATGATGTATATTAGGTCATAGAGAAATTATGATTTGTTGATGAATTAGTTTAGATGTCGCAATTCTCTTTTTTTTCTTATTGTTGAACAACTTTTGTTGAGCGTATTGGGATTTTGTTTGTTTAAACTACATGCTAGATCAAGATCACAACTTCGATAAGGGAGAAGCAGTGCAAGGGCGCGTTCTATAATCACGTTCATTAGGCGAGAATCAGGAATCCTGAATGGGAACAATACACATATATTTGATTCGGACAGGGAAATAAGATATTTTCAAACAAAATCAGATCATCTTGCTTTAATGTTGACAGGTGTAAGTATTGGATGTGAGTTGAATTTGCTTTCTCTAATAAATCTCCCAAGATAAAAGAAAACTTTATCCACTATGGAGTTACGCCGTGGAAAAATAACAAGGTGGGTACGGGCTAAAGCATGACCCCGAGGGAAAGGGAGCGTGTCGCTGGGGTCGGGTATCATGGTGACAGAACCCTTAAACAATACATTACTATCAACACTCTAACAAACGCCACTTTTCTAACAGAATCCGACGTATAATTACGTATAGCGCGCGGCCTGTGGAAGCTATAGTCGTGGCTGGTAGGACACGTGTTGGAAGGGAGGCTGGTAAAGACGGTGGCCGCAACGTGTTTCACTCTTATCGAGCAAACTTTACCGCATTCGTATCAATCTTACACTATGTTTGCAATTATTTCTCTGGACGCCACGAACTGAGTTTCTCTGGTTTCCGTGATGGAGACTTTAATTTCTTCCGCTGGTCCGGGGATTTTCAATCTCAGCTCTTCTAGCCCAGGTGTTGCTTAAGGTCACCCCTCTAGTTGATTGCTATCGGCTCCCTTCAGCAGATGTACTATGGGAATCAGTCACAAGAAAACACCACTACTCCCCTTATACCCTCACCCCTCGGCTGCAATCTGCAAATAACCAACAAAACAACATCCAATTAAATTAAGACAATGGCTTCCACATAAATTCTGGCCTTGGTCTATAAGAAAATAAATAGCCCTGACATGACCTCCGTTTTTTTCGGTTCTTTCTTATATAGTTCTACTTTGAACGTTACATCTAGCTTGGGCGTAAAGTTGGGTTGCTAAATGTGAAACAGTAACGAGACTTTACCAATCATTTGTGCTTTAAAGGATCTCCCAAATGGTCTTTACCACTAAATTGTCTTAAAATACACCATTAACTGTTGTGCGATTGTTTCATAAAAAAAGTTGCATAAGTTAGGGATATATGTGGCTTGAAAAAGCAGGTGACGTTACAATGGGATTTTAATCCACAATACTATAGCATGACGTTAGTGACGTCACCAGGGGAAATTTGGAAGAGCAGAACGTTAAAAAAGACACTTTACCAGTATCGGGGAAAAAAGTTTATCCTGTTATATTTATAAACTTAGCCCTTTAAGCCAAACTTAAAACCCACTAAGGAGACCCTTTAAAACCAATAAAAACTAATTACTTAAGACTGGCACAAAATATGAGTTTTAGAAAGAAAAATCACAAAATGCCTGTCAACCTCGATGCATACTTTAGGTTTTACTTCAGTAACCATTTGACTCATTATGTCTTTAACCTTTGTAGCTCAATCGGTTGTGTTAGCCACTGCAATGTTTTTTTGTCTCTACATGATTTTTATATTTTTAAAAGATACATTATTTAAAGGCACACTAACCACTAGACGTGTTAAACGCAATAAAACTATTTTTAAAATGAAAATCAGCGAGTTTCTGTAATTTCCCAGATAGAAAAAGTTATAAACTTTCCATTTTTGCCATAAACTGAAAGTTTTGATTTCCTGTTTTTCTTTAAA
>JAVFBY010081010.1:0-12367 GCA_034781015.1 Tonicella lineata
GGCGTCACGTGGTGTTTGACCAAGAATAGATAATATTTAAACCAATGGTGCACCTTAATGGTGAGACCGTACAGAAAGCAAATAGGGCACCTTAATGGTGCTGTTCTATATAAAAAATATAACAGAAAGCCAATAACACATCTTAATGGGATTATACTGAACTTTTAGCATAATTGACAAGAATATAGTCCTCCTTGGACAAGAGGTCATCACAATTAACTCCATTAGAATCAGTAAAGATTGGCTAAAAATAGGTCAGTAAACCAGGTCAGTTCTCACAACAATGAATCTTAGGAGATGTCCTAAAGGGTTAACTACAGGACACTGGTATTGAATCAGGTGAGGCGATCTGGCAAGGTGGGCACAAAGCAGGTATAATAAAGTGTCAGATTTAAGATTTCTACACTATTACAACAGATAGTGGACAGAGTGAGTCGGAACAAAGGAAACAGTGGACACGTCCCAATCACATTCAATAGATGTTATCATTATTACTGGTCCCAATCACATTAAATAGATGTTATCACAAACTGGTCTGAATGTCATTGTTTGCGTGTCCAGTTAAAAGGGGTCAGCTGAGTAACAGACTGTCCATCTAGATATTGACCGGATACCTTCACCTCGTGGCAATTACCTTGTGTAAATAACCTAAGCACCATATACATGTACATTAATGAGATTATGACCAGGGACAAGTCAACAGGTTATTAGGCAGCCTCTATTATAACTCTGCATTATGTCATTTTCTATTTTATTCATACAAACTGTGTAAGCTACAAAAATAAAACTCCTATTAAAATTAATTTCATAACAGATCAGAAGTTAAATTAAAAGGTTAAATTGTGGACATAATTAGGTTGATTGATTGATTGGTGTTTAACACCGTACTCAGGGGTATTTTACCTATATGATCGCGTGCCAGCCCCATGGGTGGAGGAAACCATAGTTCACGTCACTATCAACAGGAAAGGTGAGACAGAAAAAGGGAAAAAAAGGAGCAAAAAAACACCACAAAAAAATCTACTTCCTGATGCCCCTGATCTACGAGGGCATCAGGAAGCTCCGCCCAACCACGACATAATTAGGGCATAATTTATACACGTGTAAACAGTGTTGAAAAATATATTTGTTTCTCATGAAAATTTCTAACATTTGTGTTATATTGACCTTTTGGACAAATTACCGGTAGGGGAAACATTTTTTTATTTTTATTTATACATGTTCTTTTAATTCCTTCTTCACCACATGTGACACTGTTTAAAACAGGAACTGTACAGATCTGAAAGGTCACTCGGTACCAGCATGCATGAAACTGGGATGTGCGGGTCATATAATATAACATTGACAAATTTATTAACTGTAATTTACAATTAGCCAAAGCTGTAAAAACAATCACAATTGATAGAGAGCAGAAAATGTCAATTCTTTTTGTAGCAAATTGAACCAGCATAATGCCATTAAAATTAGAGACAAAAAAGCAAATGCACCTTTTATAAATATTGTTGATAAACGTACTGTGTATGTTTGTGTATTAACCCAGTTGAATACAACATGTAGATATCTGGTACAAAAAATACAATTAACCTACATCTGTATTTTGATAAATGTAGAGTAATAAAAAAATTGCAGTGCTCCTGTCAGAATTAGGTACATGAATGGCTATTCTCGCACTTTCTTGCGTTTCTTGCAATCTACATGCAGACACCTACATATACTATACACTATTAACACATGTAACACATATTGTCCTGACATCACATGGTGTTCTACCAAGAAGAAATGATAGAAAACCCAATCTTGCCAGATGTCAAAACACAGGTTCTTTGGTTTGTATGATTGATTGAGCGATTGATTGATTACCATGTTTACAGGGTTATTTCACAGTTATGGCAGTGTGACAGCTAAACATCAAAGACAGGACAGGACAAAAAAAGGACACTTTAACAAATTAGTTTCCTGATGCCCCTTAGCTCAGAGAGCACCAGGGCATCAGGAAGCTCCACAAAGCTCACCAACCACCAGCTCAAAGTTCTTTGGATTACTATAAAGCATCACTTAAAGGACCAGCCTTTTTTAACCTCAACTTGTTATTTTTAATGTTTATTTTGACATTTAAGCGTGTGACATTGGGAACCAATAAAGCATACCCGTTAATTAGTTAATTTCAAAGTCGGAAGTGACGTCAAAGAACACCGAGATAATGAGGTACATGTACCGGTCTGTACGTCTCCCAGTGAACGCGTCTACATCTACTAGCCAAACAGCGGCACACATCAAAGCTAAACTGTGCAGAGAGGCATTCACGACTAGACGGGTATAGAAGAGACCTGGTTTATCGGGGATTTTTGACGTCTCTTCTACTTTTTAAATTAACAAATGAACGGTTATGCTTTATCAGTTCCCAATGTGACAGACTTTAATGCCTTACAAAATAAATGTTTAAAATAATAAGTGTAGGTTGATAAACGCTGGACTTGTCCTTTAAATCAAAATACTAAATAAGGTTTTGTTGAAATTTGTGCGCAAAATGTCACACAAATATAATGTAATTATATACCTAGTGACATCACACAAATAAATTCCAAATATAAAATATAAAAATTCAAAAGTGTGTAATTTATGTAGATTTTAAATTTTGACTTAAGTATAAAACTGCTTTGAGGAATCGGCCCTTCTGTTTGTGACAGCATTCGTGATACGTTATAACAGATGTTCAACACAGACTCCGGTGAAAGAAGCGCGTGTGTTTGATTGAGGGTCCTGAAAGAATTGGTAAAAGTGTTTTGTGTAGTTACCTTGCCTACTTGTGTTTTTAAAAAACAACTACAAAATAGTAGAATATTTTTTGGATTAATTTTTCCTTTTGGAAGCTTAATAGGTGGCGGGAAATTTTTAAAAGTGTATGAACGAACAGCTTTTCCCAAAAGACTTTGAACTTTCAGAAGACCATATTTTTAAATGTCTCTGCAGCCGTCATACGAAAGGTCTGTTGATCATTGGTGGTATCGATGAACTGCTTCCTGAAAGGAGAACCAAGAAAAGAGTTATGTCATGTTAATATCCTTCTGACTGGGCGACCAGAGGCGGAATTTGTTAATTATGCCAAATCACAAATATAGATAGCAGGATTTTCCTATGAAGAAGTGAAAGAATACATTTGTAAATATTTGGGTGACAATAATTTACGAGAGATTTTACTGGACAGAGTAAATTGGGATTATGAGCTGCAAACTATCACGAAGAACCCTATTACAACTGCATTAGTTTGTATCTTAGTGAAAAGCAACATTACAGATACTTATATTGATTTACTTGACTCGCAGTATGTCAACAAGCCAGATGGAAGTTAAATTCTTTGACTAAATAAATTCTGCTCACAGCTGCTGGTCATCTTGCTTACAACGGACTAAAACAAGGATTTACTGCATACAATGAAGAAACTCTCAAGTCCTACTGCCCAGATGGATTAAGTGGGCATTTGCTAAAATCAGGAATACTTAGTAAGGGCAGTAGCAGGGCTCCATACGAAAGTCTTATGTTGCTTTCCTTATAGACCATTCCAGGAATTCCTGTGTGCCAAACATTTTACAAAATGAGATATCGGAGAATTGAAGGAAAAAAAACTTCGGCCACTCTATAATCTTTGACATATTTGATTTAAACAAAAAAAAAAAACATGGTAAGATTTTTGCTGGGTATCCTTTAATAAATGCCAAAAATAAAGTCCTGCTGGTAAGCATTTGCCAGAAAATGTTGGTGTTTGATCTAGAGCGATTGCTTGTTCTGATAGTTAAAATTTGTCCAAATAAAGAACTCCTGGCTCAAATAATCCGCACACGCTATGGCAATCTAAAAGCGATATTTTGCCTTTACTATGGCTGGCACTTGTATGATGCTGATGATAACGATTATGGTTGTGATGATGTGTTTGATATATTTTCTGGGTTTTTTTTAAACAGTGCATCCCTAAAATGAAGCTCCCACCTGTAGTTATTGTTCCGGATAAAAAGACTTAAAAATCCAAAAGCTGGTACATGAACAGAATGTTGAATCGTTCCAAATTGTGACTGGGACAAGTAATCCGCCGCTGGAGATATCTTCGGTGCTGCGGTTTCCACATTATTTAGAACTATTGGTATTTGAACAGGCTTCTTTACGAAGACAATAGTTAGTGGAAATTTCTTCTCCATTGTTGCTGGATAACAACTGCAACAGATATCCTTACCACAGGTGTGAAAGCGAGCGTCCTGACTATACTACTGATGCCTGGCAATGATTCAGTTGACGATACCACTGCTCTGATAAAGCCTCTCACATCAACACAGAATAAAGCTGCTGTTCTATTTCCGGTTGTGGAAGATTTAGACAATGATCAACACTGTCTGTGGATGATGTTCTTGTTTTCCTCACTTCAATACATTTCATTTCTCATGTTAATATGTACACGTGTAAAAAGGAAAATTATTTCTTCATATAGATATTTTGCAATCATGGACATGTATTTGATCGTTCTATCATACAGGTGTACTAGTCAAAATGTTGCTTATATTAGCCCAGACACACAAGTCATTTAATTGAGCCCGACCATTGATGTGTAATTTTAATTTTAAGCAGTTTTGTATTGAATGGTGATATTTTTTGTAAATTTTGTTCCAAATCGTCTCTCTCCGGTAACCTCCGTCCCCTACGATTAAGACTTTTGTGTAATGATAGGCCATTTTGAAGGCCAATTGTGCGCCATATTTAGCGCTGCAGACAAAATGTTAATCTCCTGTAGACAAACGTATCTAATAAGACATCAAGTGAATACCAAACAAAAAAATCAATATTGATAACGTAACAGCAAAGAAATTAAGGAAATAAAATAGAACTATTTTGGTTGAGCGAACCAACAATGATAGAGTAAAGTGGACATAGCGCCACGATATTGATGAATATTATGAATACGTATGATATTACCCAAGGTAACTGCCATGTCATTGGCTGAAGTCAATAAATAACTAAAAAAAGTGCAGCCATAAGCTTGGGATTTCCAGTTATCCGGGTCAAGGATCAGTGACATTCTCAATATGTCACTTTCAACATGTCCTTTCACTACGTACAAGATAAATACAAATGACACTGCCTGTTACGATGGTGACATAGTTATCTCCCTTTGTTTCCACTGGTGATCCCCACTAAAGCCTTGACTGCAATGACGCTTTCTAACCCAGGTTTGTACTCCTGTGAGTTCACGCCAAGTGACGTCATGATATACAGGCTTACTTCTTGATTGTGGGTCTGTATAACGGCTTGATGCAGCATATTGAAGTCATGTGACTCATGTCAGTGCCATCAAAGATACAACAGTGTCAACAACACCTTGAACTTATCTATTGTTGTAAGAGCAGTTACCATAGAAATTTGACCATAAAACTACCACATTGGAAGCTATTAAAAGCTATTAATAATATCTTTACGGTCAATTGACAATTTTGCAGGATTTTACAGAAAACATAAATTTGTTTGTTTATATTCTATTATACTTTCATGACTTACACAAAAGTGACACTGATTCATGGGACGAAACCCCCTCTGGGGTAAAACGGTATGTTTTGAACAGTGTACATATTGACTGCGCTCAGAGGAACAGTAAGTTTTCAACATGCTGAAAATTTATGTGACGTTTCTCATTTCTGTTGCGTTTATTTAATGTTGCACACACGCAGGTGTTTGGGCAGGAGCTTCCTGTTGCCCCAGCTCTGTTTCAGGTTTGAGCTAAGGGACATCTGAGAAAGCATAATTGTGTCGGGTTTTTTCCTGTGCTTGTCCTGTCTCGTCTTTTATGTTGCCAGTGATGTCAAGGGTGGTTTCCTCTACCCATTGGGCTGGCACACCATTTATAGGTGAAATACCCCTGAGCACGGTGTTAAACCCCAAACCATAGACCAAATATAAGGTGCTTTACAGGTAGGCCCGTATCACAATCTGATTAATACCACATCTATATTAGGTACCCAGTATTATATTGTCACGATGTACATGTAGATCTGAGGACATACATGTAACCTACCAAATGATGTTGGTTGGTCGACCAATCAGAGGGCCGCTTATCAATTTATGGTATGTGAGTTGAGGATTCGCCTTCAACTTCCCTAGTGAACAAGCATTTATGTTTACCACAGCTTCTTGCTATCTGGTTTTTATTTGACAATTTAAACGGTGACCTTTCTTGAACCCGACTCTAGTTGACGCCATTGAACAACGTTTGCTATAGGATGTCATCAGGTCTACATTGCGACAATACAATACCGGGGAGCTAATATAGATATGATTTTTTATCAGATTTGCCCATATCATTGGCTGAAATAACATATTGAAATCTTTGTTGTTAGGGCTTTATGTATACTAGGAGGAACAAATTAACAGATGCACATTCAAATCATTTTAAAACAAAGATTTTTAAGGAGGATAACTTCTTTCAAATGTTAATCACATGAAAGTGCATCAAACATGTTTCTTTTGGTTTTGCTTAATTCCATTTTGAGATGCATCAAAAACAGGAAATTTGAAGTATTTTTTACTTTAAAACAAAAATATGGTAAAGACAACTTGATTTAAATGTTTATGATATGCTACCTTTAAATAAAAGTAAGAGTAGATTTACATTTACAATGTACTATATTATGTATTTAGATGTAGTTTAAATTGAAGTTTTGGGGTTTTTTAACTGCCATAATGTTGCCAATCCACATTACCTCTTAAGTCTTATAAATGTCCATCTAATATCAAATGTATATTTTTCTGTGTATATTTTGTACCAAATTCCTATATTCAATGAATCGTCCAATCAAATTATATTATTTAATAATTCCTTTAAAGAGACCCTGTTACCCAAAATAAGGTAGTTTTGCATAATTACAGAATTACAAGAGTTTACATATTTTTCTCTACAAGCAGAAATTAGAAATTCTTTGTTAATTCCACCCTCAACTTTCTAGGTTAGCTAGAAGTTTAGAAGTAACTAAAGGCCGTACATGTATTAAAATGAAATTATTCTTGCAGAAAATTTAAATGATGATATGCTAGCCTGACCAGCTAGAGAGCATGTCAATTATCTGGGTAACACATTTTTATACAGACACATGAGTGTGTGTCGTTTTGGTATGGCCACGCTACTTTGAAATGTTATGGTATGGCCACGCCTCTTTGAAATGTTGATTCATTAAAAGCCGCAGACAAAAAAAAATGCTTCGAAGAGGCATTGACAAATGCTTGCTTTGACCTATTCAGTTTGAATTCAAATTTTGTCTTGTTTTCTCTTGGCTCCTACAACACGTACAAGCTAAGTAGGCCTACAGATTGAACATTTTTTATTTTAACCGTATTATCAAGGCTTTAGATTACATGCTAGTTACTATGGTAAACGTCGTGCCCAAATAAGCAGCGCCCAAATTTAAAAAACATATATATTTTATTTTTTTTAAATTTCCTAAACTGGACTAAAAAGAGAAACAATATTAATAGTATGTGTAAATACTGGAGTAATGCCTATTCATGCATTTATCACGTCTCTAACGATTCTAATTAAACATACTCTCTATACAGGAAAATATGCAACTTGAACTACACAAATGCGATATGTTCCAATACTACAAGCGCCTACCAAAGAAGAGGAATATGCGCTGGTGTTATTCTACATTAAAGGATTCCAAAATACTGCACAGGACACTAACATGTGTTTATACTCTACTACCACTGACTATTCTAGCCTAATATATAAGCAGTGTAGCCTAGGCCGTAGGGTCATCTCAATTTGGACTGAAGTTGTGTATATGGATTGTTTTAAGGTCTTGCTGGACCCCAATGTCGATTTTGAGTAAAATATTCGTTTAAAGCTTATTATGACAATAAATATCAATCAGAAGGCTCAAGTATATATCTTTATATATTTGAAAAGCTTAGATTCCCAGGATTATAAATATGTACATGTTTTAAAGATCAAATTGTTATTTCTAAATTTATTACAAATTTATTACACTTCGACAGAAAAATAAAATGCATTATCTATATCACAGAATACATTATTTAATGTAATATAATAGACCTTGAACTAAAAAAGGGTGCCTCATTTTAAATTTTTTTTGTTTAGAACAATTTCAGTAAAAGTTTTTGTTCATACAACCGTTATAATTAAGCTTTAAAAAATGCAAAACAAATCTTCCAGAGCATATTTTAAAAAAGTAGGAGGAACATAAAATCTGAGGCACTGTATTTTAGCACACAGTGTGCTCTTTACAATGCAGCAAATTTGATGTTTCTAAATTGAGAGGTTGTTGAGAAATAAGCTTTCAAAATGTAGAATGTGCCAAAAATATGAACTGCCTGAAAAGGCCAATTAAACATTTAAGGTTAATTGTAACAGCTAATCAGTTTGGTCAGCGGGAAGGCTTATGGCCAGATAATCCATTTTATCATTAACGCCTGCTTGACAGCCACAATATACTCATAGGAAAACTAAATTGTAACCTTAAATTGAACTATTTCTAAGAAGAAATTCGATATTATTTTGTCTGTAGTATACGGTATAAGGTTTGAAAAGTAAACTTTTATTTTAAAAAGAAAGAAAAAATGTGTCCATTTTGACTTTCCACACAGAATGACACTAAATTCAGTTTCTTCCGATCTTGAGTGAATTATTTGAGTTGAAGATGTTTCTTTTGCAATTTCTATTGAATAAAACATAAAAAAAATTGTCACAATAACTATAAGCTTAAGCTTGATCTTTATTAAATGTGTCAATTTAGAACTTAGTCTGTATTGATTGATCGGAAATTATTCAACCCCCAGAGAGTTCTAAATTAGTGAAAATGCATATTTAGCTTCCTCAGGAGCTCTAGCAGTTGAGGGCCTAGGCGGGCCTCAAACACCCGGCCTATATTCAAAAAAATTTGCCACCTCCTGGTATGCACAAAATAAGGTAATCTAAAGCCTTGATTATTTTAATTTGTGAACCAGCTTTGATATTGAGTTATGTTATACTGGTATCTGAATGTGTTAATAGAAACTAATTTTGGGTGAGGGTGTCTCTTTAACACCGACTTTTATCTATATTTCCCCGGTGCTTGTATAAGTGTAGTAAAACGTTTCATGATGTATGCTATCTATCTGTGTGATCCAGTGCTATCAATTGTCTTTTTGTGAACTCAATGTTTATACATCATTATATTCATTACATGTATTTTTATCCACATGTGCATGGAAATGATCAAAAGAAAGTCGGTAGGTTGAGCATTAGTTTTGTTTTACAACCAATCCTTGTTAAATGTTCTAATTGTCAGAAGATTTGCATAGAGTTATACAGGTTCTAAATTGCCTCACAAATACAGAGGTCTAGACTTTGTTTTCCAGGAACCTGTCATTATGTAGTAATGTGTCTCTTGCACTAGGCTATAGCTACTTATTTACCAATTCACTAAATGCTAATAAATTTAAAATCTAGCTAGTAAAAGTTTGTATTGGCTAATCTGAATTTCTATGTTAATAACCAATTTGGCTAATGATTTAGCAGCAATTTAGCTTAAAGAAATTACTCATGATCAAAAAAGTCTACCTACAGTCCTGTTAAAGTGTTGGGAGATCTTTTTACCAGATCCGTTTAAACGTGACACATTTAAAAATGTCTCAGGAAACTAAAAAATGTGTCACTTTCAATCTTATTTCTCTGTATAGGAGCATGGGGTATAACCCCATTTGAACAAACCTCACAGGACCATCAGAAAAGAACTAGTTATCTCCCTTTGCCACAAGTTCACTTCCCAAGTTATCTACCCTTGCCAGAAGTTCACTTCCCAAGTTATCTTCCTTGTCACAAGCTCACTTCCCAAGTTATCTTCTCTTGTCACAAATTCTCTTCTCAAGTTATCTCCACTTGCCACAAGTTCACTCCACTTGCCACAAGTTCACTTCCCAATGTCATGTCATAGCCATGATAGTTGTGTTCAATCAACTTCAATGAAAGCTAAGTCTGCTTCGTGAAACGGACGCCATAACCTTACCTCAGTTTAATACCTGTACATGGATGTGAGGTATGTTCTATTCTTGTGAATCTAGCATAATACATGTAGAGTTAATTATTTGTCATTTTCTCCTGTAGTAAAATGTCTTTATCAGGGATACTTCTTTATAAATATATTCTTTGTCAAATGAGGGGAAATGTATTTTTGATGTATCTTTATACATGTATAAAAAATGGTCATAAAAAAGGTATAATTAAAGTATAAAAAAAACCTTTCTATTTTGGAAGAAGGGCAGTTGGCTGAGTGGTCCAGGTTGTCGGTATTTATTGATGTCCATTCGGTACCTGACTAGTTGTGAGTCTTTTCAATCCAAAACTAGCATTGTTTAAAAGGATGGTCCTGGATGCAACAACTTTGGGCATAACCTAAATGTCAGTTGACATGTTACCCTCTTAAATACTCAAATATGCCTATGAATCAATTATTATTTTTTTATAAATCTGTGAACGAGAGAAACGAGTTTTGTCTTTCGCCTTGCTGGCAGCTGCCATGGTGCCACTGTGGTAGATCTAGTGACCTATTTATTTAAATAAAGGCTGAGCACAGTGACGTGATACCCAATATTTAAGTCTTGATTATGCACTTCACAGTTGACACAATTCAACGGAAAAACTTTATTACATGAATTAACACAACTAGTAGTGCCCAGTATGTGGACATAAACGTTATTGCAGGCAAGACCTTTCTTTAAAAAAAACAAAACAATTGTTGTTTAACTACTGCTATATATAATATAGATATTTTAAGATGGTACAAAGCTAGGTTAATGATAAAGGTTCATAAGGAACTTTTTTAAAAAATTATTCTGAAAACTTATTTGGTTGATTAAAAAGTTTGATTTATTCTGAAAATGGGTCTATTGAATATTGTACAAGAAATGTTGATTTGCAATAATAATTTATATAAATTTTAAAAAATGGCAGCTTAATTTTCCTTAAATGACAAAAAAATGTCACTTTAGTGTTATGTTATTCTAGATGATCATATGACTATTAAGTTTGTTTTGCATTTAACTTTATAAAACATGTTTATTCTTTAGTTTAAGATTGTCTGATCAAAACTCTGTTAATTTAATAGTTTTTGTTTGAAGAGTTAAAAAAATATATATAAGAATTGAATAAATGTTGAACACCTGTGTTGGTCTATATTTCTATTTAAATGTACATTTTATTTCATAGCCTATTTTATTTTGTTATAATTCACAATAAATTTAATTGTATAATGCACATTGTACCATGTGTCTTATTCCCACAATATAAACCTCCAATCAAAAGTGTGTGTTTTCGTCATTTGTTGTGTGGGATTAGTGTGTCTGGGCTATTAAAACTAAGAGTGATTATTGTGCCTTGTTTGACTATTGTGATGTATTGTGATAGCCCACATCAATATTGGGATACTATGGCAATAAAGAGGACACTATTGCGATACTGTTGCGACAGTGGAATGGGTAAGATTTTGTTTAAAATAAAGCACAGAATATGTATTTTGAAGGTTCAAAATCAGCATTAATGCAATAGTTATTATGTCTGAAAACCCTGAAGCACAGTTCATTAATAGCATGTTGTGACTTTGTGTAGGTTAACCATGGACTTTAAATGCTCTATTTGAATGTATTAAAGACAAATTATGCCAGGGATGAGAAATAGGCTAACTATTGAAACTGCGATAGACTATTGCATCACCAGAAAACTATCGATAGTTGGTACAACTGTTCAATCTGAGTAAAATCAGATCTATATTAGCTCTTTGGTATTATATTGTCGCGATGTCACATACCGTACCAAATGGTGTTGATTGGTCGACCAATCAGAGGACCGCTTATCAATTCAGGTAAAGTTAATCGCGGATTCCCCTGGGACTGCCCTAGCTTGCAAGTATCTATGCTTACCACAGCTTCCTGCAATCTGGGGTTTCATTGGATAATTTTAAACGGTGACCTTCCTTGAACCCCACACTTGTTGACGTCATTGAACATCGTTTGCTATAGGATGTCCACAGATTTACATTACGACAATACAATACTAGGGAGCTAATATAGATATGATTTTAATGAGATTGTACAACTATTGTGATAGACTATTGCATGACCAGAAAACTATCTAGTGGACTATTGCGGAAACGGCTATTTGATGTATTGTTACACCCCTAATTATAACCGTATCTGCAAGCCGAGCTGTTATGGCGTCCTGTTTTATATTATTCCCGGACTGCACCATGCATGTCTCGGTCAGTTGGTCGGGTATTGAACTGCTGACGGGGGGGGGGGGGGGGGGGGGGGGGGGGGGGGGGGGGGGGGGGGGGGGGGGGGG
>JAVFBY010081121.1:4937-19677 GCA_034781015.1 Tonicella lineata
GATTCCTTGTTTTGTTTATTGCCATAAAGGTACATAACCTTTGCATTGTTTGATTTTCATTTTAATTTACATGTACTCGGTTATAAAAAAAAAATAATTGGATATAGTTTTTGGTCTAATATTGCAGTAGTAACACATTTTGATGCCTTTTAGTTTGATTGCTATGTTGATCTATCCCCATTCAGGAGTGTTTGCTTTGACTTGCTTTAATATTATGAACGGATACATTAGGTCAGCCTGTTGAACAATAGTCTCACTTCTGCTTTGTCTTATATTCAACTGTATACCTGTATGAGCAGACCATACAGTTTTAGTCTACATACATATACAAGCAAAGGATTGGGCCAATCTAGGAGTGCATATTTGTAGCATACAGTACTCGTATTTGATGTTTTGAATATTCATATATTGGGAGTGGTAGCCTGTTAATAAACATATAGGACAACACACAATCATCAGCTGTAAACATCACTACTTATAATCTTTTGTTGATAGTCCATTTCAGAAAAACAAAGTAGGCCTACAACATCTGTACATTTGCTTATATGATTTATTTGGAGTGTTGATTTAAAATCTATAAGATTTTAAATATTATCTGATGTTAGTACCGATTTATTATGGAAAATTGCTTAGAAAGGACATTGGGGTAGAAGATTAGCGCAAAGAAATAAGCCGATCAGTCAAAATTAAATAAGATTTTGTGAATTGTGGTATTTTCTTTCTGCTGTATAAAATTAATCCAAAAATCAAGAAGAGTGATTTGTATTAAAATCAGATATTTCCATTGACCCCCCAAATGTTTGCAGACAATAAGGGAAGGCCATGGTAATTAGTTGTAACAGTAAATTGCATTATCTGTGTTTTGTACTAAGGAGATTGTCTAGCGGTCCAGTAGTGACATTTATGGCCCAGTGTGTGTGTACAATTAGAGATATGATTGTTTGACCAGCTGTTAGTGACCAGGACTGTCTTTCTCTGTTATAGCCCTTGTGATCACTTGTAGCTTAGGCACCACAAATACAAGGATTAACCCAGTTTGTGTTTCTTGGATAGGGCACTAGAGCCCTTGTGTCACTTGTGGGTCGGGCATTAGGAAGGCAGCGATCCCTGTAGCTTTGTTCCCTTTAGAAGATGTCCAGTTGAAGTAACCATTTAGAAAGTGACATTTATTGTTAGGAAAGCAGTTGTCCTGTAAACTGTAAAAGGAAGTTGGTAGTTGACCTATGAACGCTTTGGATAACTGTGGAACAAGTACAGCTAATAGGGGTATAGCTATTGCTAGGATTTTGTCAGAAAGCAATTGGTACAAACCTTAACAGACAAGCCCATGTGTCATTGTGTTTACGATGTGAAAACTTGCTGAAAAGCTGTCATTAAGATTTATTATAGCAGCAGCAGCATAATTCCATATTCTTATAGTCATCATAATCAAATGATGGAGGATAGTGCCATATTTGATAGATTACAATTTTCTACCAATGAAGCACTTCTAGCCGAATTTATGAAGTAAAATATTTTCACCAAGGAAATTCGTTCTTACTAGAGGAAGGTATCTTAAAGTAAGTGTGCAATACCGTCTAGTGGGTCGTCAAAACCAACTGTTTCTAAGTGAAGTTAAAGCTAGGAAGACTTCTAATGATAATATCGACCACTAAAATCGTGAAGCGTGTCGCCGAAACCACCTAGTCTTTTCTTAGAAAGGATTTGACAGGAAACCCATCATGCAGTAGCCTATTTCGAGAAATCTATCCATCTTCTAGTCATGTAGCCAATTCTGATAGTGCACAGTGTGGGGAGGATTTATCAATGAAACTGCTGTACTTACTTCCATGGCTGGAATGGATCGTCTAATATGATTAAACGTTGCAACCTCTATGTATGAATTATGCATTTAGGTGAAAATAGGGAGGCAAAGAAATCCTGGTTTGGCTAAGACGCTCATCAATATACTTGTGTCGGTTATGGGTCACATTTCATAGGATCTGTGTGGGAGGAAGTAAACACTTGTGTCCAGAAGACAAATAGGAAACAGTAGCAATCACTGGTTCCTCTATTCAGACAGAACTTTGTTTCATATTCACACTCATCCTCAAATCTGACCTATATAATCTAATCTGTGATTCAGGAAAAACACCATGCAGACTGATTTCTTTTTATCTTCGAGCTATGACCTTTATGCATCCATCCATTCACTTAGATGACCTGCACAACCACATCTCATTTCTGGCCAAATCTTCTATATTAGCAACTAAATGCTACACAAAACATGACACATTACAAAAAAATATGTGTTACTTTAAATGAATTGTAATAATTTTAATTTATAGATTTTTAAATTTTTTTTTTATTCATTCTTCATCCAAAGTGATAAGTTTAACAGTGAACAACAATTTCTCTCCGTAACAAAGGAATGGATATGCTTTTTTGTGTGGCCTGTGCCCATGTACTGTTCTTCTTAACCTATGATAGGTTGGCCAAGCTCTCCCTCTGTCCCCTGGGTAACTAACTGGGCCACCATCCCCATTATCTTTATTTGACCACATGGTCTTCTCAGAAGGCCAGTTAAACATTGGCAGCTCTTTGTTTTGACCAGGTCACTGGACTAAGTTTACTGCTATCTTTTCTTGGAACTGTTGACAGTTGAACTGGTGAACATGTTAGAATCGGTGATGTACAGAGTTACAAACATACATTCTTCCTGTCCTACTGACCAGGATATGTGAACTGTTCTGGGGTTCCTACTGATTCCATGTAACATGTGCAACAATAGAATATTGGATTTGCATCAAGCCAGACAAAGATGGAAATTAAGTTTGTGAAATACGGATTTTGATATGTGGATACATGTAACTCATTCAGATAACTGCATTTTTTTGAGGAAAATAACTATTGCTTGTCTCTGACAGTGGACTACATGTAGTTTAAGCAATTTGATTTTAATCTGACAATGTCTTTTTAAGATACAAACAATGTATACAAATTGTGCATTTGGTTATTGTGATTTTTTTCCTATAATTTCCTTGTGAGTTTCATTATCTGGGATACTACAAGTACATTGTAGTAGTCAATTGCACGCATTTCTAACTGAAGGATAGCATTGCCATTCTTCCATTATTATGTAAATGTGAAGTCAGAAATCTTCCAGCCTCTAACACAACTGCTACTTGGTCTATTCTACGAGTGTGAAATTTAATGGACTTTCTTTGTATAGCTGGAAAGAAACTGTGGACAGTTATTTTAAACTTTTAAAACACCAGTGATGTCCTTTCTTTCACCACTCATCCAAAGTGTTATTTCCTCATACATGGCATGCATGTTTAAGGATTTTAAGGCTGTCCGTGTGAAATAAAATTAAACCAAGGCGGCCCCGATTTGACCATTTACACCAGACCTCTGAGGGTAAAAGATGTGATAGTGGAAACTGTTGATTTCTGAATGAAGTACAGTGTATAGCATCCTGAATTTGTGTGATATCATTTAAGATAGAGAGAAGTTGGTGAGTCTAATCAGTCCCAGACAGCTGGAGGAGAAATTAAAATCCCCAAGACATCATTCATTGCCCTCCTTACTATAAGCTTCTACAAGTTTCTCTGAGGTGTGGGGGTGAGGAAACAGGAGGGGGTGGGGTAATAGGGGGACACGAGGGCAGACATTTATAAACACAACATCCCCATGCTAGCACCTTGTGCTTAAGCCTCTTCTCTTTTGGGGGACTGGATAGTAGTGTGAGAGAGAAGGAAGACTAGCTTACCGTTACATGTATATCATTGGGCCAGGCAAATAGTGTGTACCTATGAGAGGGCTTTGAGCTTAACTTAGCAACCCTCCGTCTGTACCCCATTGGTACCATGAGAGTAGATGCTTTAGCTGCTCCTCGCAAAGAATGGGCAGACATGCCGATCTCGGCAACTTCCAAATACGCAACGGTAAGTCTACTTCCAACACCTAAAAAAATCAACTCAGTTCAATTCTCATTCGATTTTCATGACTTTAATGTATATATAATAATGATATGTCTCTTCTTTAATGTAGAATTTAGTTGGGATATTTTGAGGTAGTTAGAGAGGTAGCAGCTTGGTAAAGGTGTGTGTGTATATCACTAGCAGTGCTTCAGGCAGACAACTAAACGATGAGGCTTCCGTTCTGCCAGGATTCCCTTGATTTCACTCCCATTCCATCTCACTCCCATTCATAACGTTAATACATAACAAATATCTTTTTCAAAGTCGTTGCCATGTTGATTTTGAGTTTCAGTACATTTTTACTGTTCTTCAATTGCCAATGAAGACTTTATTGTCTCGTATGTCAGATTGTTCTTACTGTTTTACATGGAAGGTTTGAGCGAAACGTTAAAACAATTATCACAAGACTGAGAATGAGACACTTTGTTCAACAACGATATAACATGTAACAAGATCTCTGTTCATGTTTTGTGTCAACAATTGAAATTGACTTTATAGATTAACAGGAGGTCATTTTTCACAAGAATGTAGTACAGGACAGGTATATGTAGCTTAGCATTCATAATACATTTGATAATACAAAACACAACACTTTTGTTTTTGGTTTATTTGTGAGTATACATTACAAATAATGTGAAGTTGTGTGACAAATTTTCATTTAAACTGGACACAGTACATTGTATTGTTAACTCTTAGGATATAGATTTATATACCCATCCATGAAGATCGTTTTTTGTTTTCAGTCCGGTATCTCATGGGGTTTGTTTTCAGACCAGACTTTATTTTGTATAGTACATATAATCTGGTAGAAAATATTGACACAATTGATTTGTGTACCATCAGCATTAGGTTTTGCTCCAAATCACACACTGTCTACCACTATATTTGTTTGGAGATCTTCAAAGGGCACAGGGCTATCAAAAAGTCCTTAAAATATCATGAATTCACTCCGTGATATGAACTACAATGTACATTTAGCCTACTTTAATTTATTTTATGAAATGATACATGAACATGTGTCTGTACCAGAAATTACCCACATCAAGAAACAATCTTGCTTTGAATTCAATTTCTATCAATGAAAGAAAGAAGTAAACATGTAATACATAAGTATTTTTTTTTGTTTTAATTAAATTTAGAGCTTTTGCTATTTAGAAGAGATAGTACACCTTTAACCATGATTTCTGCCAATTTGAAGAAATAGTTCAAAATGTTGAGTTGAATTTTGGACCTCTGAGAAAAAAATCTTTAAGTGAAGCCTGTGTTTCTAACCCAGATCTCCCAAAAATTCATCTCTAGAATAAATTGTGAAAGATTCATCAGTTTTTGGGCCATGGCCAACATTTACCATAGTTTGAATTTTAAATCTCTTGCAAATCTAATTGGACTACACACATAACTAATACCAACCGCCTTTGATCTCATTTTATTTTGAAATTTCTGTTTGCTGATTGGATGATATTTTACCAAACAAAACTCCTAAGACTGTTGGGATTTAAAGTTAACCTTGATACAAACCGAATTGGAGGATTCCTTTTGATTAACAGAAAAGTTGAAACTTACTCATGGGCTTTCTGTTTGAATTTGAACATTGGAGAATTCGGATTGGATCTGTGAAAATGCTCATCTCCCTTGACTGAGATTTAAAATTTCAACCTCTGACAACTTGAACCTGGTTAAAAAGAAAACCCTAGTATTCTTAGGTTTTGGCTTTAAGTTCAGGCAAGCCATGCTTTCTCTTTCAATTTGAACTGGGTTAACCTCAGATATCACCGATGTAACATACAGTTTGTTGTCGAAGATTAACAATAGGGACTTTCAGATTGGAAATTTGGAAAACATTTGGCATGTTTAGCTGGTTAGGAAAACAACTATAGCAAAGTTTGAAAGATTCAGTTACAATTTTTTTTTTTAAAGATAATCACCACTGTGACATTTGAAATTCAACCCTTATACCTCCCTAATTGGCTGAAAACATTTTGTATGGAAGAAATGATTGTTCATTTTTCTCCGTAACCTTTACTCTGTCACCTTTGGAAACTACTTGGAAGAACGTATTTATATGAAGAAAATGCTGTCAAATTTCTTTGGAGTGAAAATTGAGCTGAAATTGCCTTGACTACAATTAGATTGAGGAAACTGATATACTTTTGCTCTCCTTTGTTGGGGTTTGAATTAGAAAAACTCTAGGCCTAATTGGGGATAAAAACTGTTCAAATTGAGATAAATGACATTCCTAGTTTAGAACTGTATCAATCATTTTTTGTTTAGGCAAACATTTTTACAAAGTATAATTAGATTTGACTAATTTTTTTTATGTTATTCGACTATTAAATATTGCTGGATACACCTATAGCATTAAAGTTGTGTGTTTAATTGTTTCATGCATCTGTTTTAACTAGGACATAGACTGCTGATATTTTTAAAAGAAAATACACGTTTGAATGCCTGTTAAGTGATTTAGTGATTATCCCCCAACCATAGCCAATTCTTTCAGCTGGTGGTTCCTGAATCCCTGGGGCTCTCATTAGAGCAAAGAGACAACGGGAAACCGATCTGATATGGTGTCCCCGACCCCATTTTTTTTGTGACCTGTCCTGTCTTTTTTTTCTTGCCGGCAATGTCGAGGGTGTTTTTTTCTTCCCATCTTGCTGCATGGGGTTAAATACCAATTAATCAATCTCATTTTTTTTTTTCAATCGAATTAGTAATTTGTTTTGAATATGGTTTCGAGTTCTCAATACGGGTATGTAACCAAGTGGCTATTACAGGTACATAATTCTGACATGCAAGGGCTTAATAGGCAGAGGGGTGTCCAACGGTCCTTTGGACACACTGATTTGAACAATTGCCTTATTTGGACACCCTGTTTTAATAAACTTTAACATAAAGGAGATAGGAAAATTATGACAATTGGACACCCGGTTACTTAAAAACTGAAGGAAAATGACCATTCTGGACACCATACTTTTGATTTCTGGCTAAGCCCCTGAATTGACATGTGACATGAGCTTTGCTGAATCTTTTAAAAACTCCATGTTGAACATGACCTGTCACGCGTCTGACACCTTATTGTGCAAATTTTATGTTGATTTGTTATTTCTTCTAACATGAACCACTGCCCGCCGTTATTTTCTCTTGCATTTCCTTAATGACTTTAAAACCAGGCATTTCAGACACAATTCAGTTGTTATTGGCCTTAAAACCCCAGTCAATCACTTTGAACAATATTGTTGTTGATGTGGGAAGACTGTATATACATGTATTTGTATTGCTTCGTTTAACCGACAGTTTCCCCATCTACCAGAATGTATAGGGAAAGACTATGGGGGCATCAAGCTGTCAAAATGCTGATCTAAATTTGGAGCTACTCATTCCCTATACACTGAACAGCAGCTAAGGATCAAGTATCACTGAGCAGCTATCCACATAGCAACTAAACACAGATTTCTGGGATAGCACCGAAAAAGTTTTCTCGTAGCCATGGTTACTCAACTGTATCTCTGGCCGATTTTGATGGTTCTGTTTTGTGTTCCTGTGAAGACATGTACATAATCGTCCTACTGGGTTTTCTTCTTGCACGCTTAAGTGTGTATATGCTTCATAGGAGTTATGTTGAGAACTGATGCACTGAAATGATACAGATGGCAAGTACATCTATTGTCTCACCTTTGCGTTGACAATAACAACATTGATTGTACAAAAAGACTGCCAGCTTCATGTAGAGCTATTCTGTGGATATTTTATTCCATAGTCTGACAAGCATCTGTAACAGTTATTTAACATTGTAATACAAGTTTCACATACCACATTCAGCTAGAGATTCAGTATGTTTCTTTAAAATCCTTTAAATATTACTGAAACTCAAATAAGTTTTGGTCCATTAGTGATTTAAAATATATATAAAATGTTTACTGATGGTTGAAAACATTGAAAGTACATTAACATTTTTTCTTGAATTATTAAATGATTTGGAAGTAAAAATCGATTTTAAGACAGTCTCACAAATCAAAACAGTGGCCAAAAATTCTTTATTTCACTGTGTAGCTTGAATACAGAACAGAACATGACACAATGCATGTATATCTCTTAAGTCTTTGTTAGGGGTTTCCTTGTGATCTTTAAGAGTAGAAGGCTACCACTAAAAAGTAGGTGGCTACCAATAAAAAGTAGGTGGCTACCACTAAAAAGTAGGTGGCTACCATCAGAACAAGTAACACACAATATGCTGCAACAAAACGTTGAAACTAAAAAGTAGACAGCGACCCATGCTATTTTTCCCTGAGCTGCAGGTTGCCAGTAACTGCCTACTAAGAAAAACGCTGCTTTATTGGTATATGCAATTATAAATAAGAATTTAGATTGGTTTTAGCCCTCCAAAAGACTTGTTTTATTGGTGTGTTGTTTAAAGGCCATGTCACATTCTCCCTTAATCATATACCTCTGTCTGACCTCTACTCCAAACTGACCATGTTACAATGTACTGGTTTGGTGCTGATTATGAAACCAACAGCTGTAACAGCTGACCCCTGGGTTGACCTTTATGTCAGAAATAGGTTGCTTGATCCCATTTCCAGGATGACTGGCCTTAGATAAGGAATGACACTTAACCCTACATGTAGTTTGTTAATTGACTTTGCTGTTTCGATTGCTGTGGTTAAAAAAAAAAACAATTATAATGTTGATGTAATCACAATAAAATTATTAATTGTTGAAATTCAAAGCAGACTTTGAATTTTCAAAGCGAGCATTATTTTCTTTGAAAAAGGAATCTATTGATGATCTGACCGTTTATTTAAATGGCAAATTATCGTTTTAAAACTCGCCCTTTGAATATTCTAAACGAACATTATCTCCATTGAAAAACACGGACTGTTGTGTAGACTTTTTTAAATGCTGTTGAGAACTTTGATATCAAATCTGTTCCATTTCCTCGTCCAGTAGTTGTGCATCAGAATTTCTCTGTGTTTGATTTTGAGTGATGTTGAATCCCTGTGGTGGAGAATTCTATTTTTGGAGTGGGAAGCTTGATACTGGTTGGAAATGGATAATCTGTTGCAAACACCCCAGCAATCAGTTTAATGGGGCCAGCTTTAACTCCCCACATCAGGATACCCTGTATCAACATTGTGGCTGATCAAACCTTTCACATACATCTACATCAAAACTCAACTGGTGGCCAGATCAAAACCTGCTCACTCTTTGTACTGTTTAATGTAGATAGAGGAATTCAGATAATTGGCTCCTTGTTTTGCTGCTACAGTAACACAGCGCCAGCAGTTTGGGTGGCTGCACAATCTCATTGTTTTAGCTAGTGTTTGAGAGTTCCAATACTTGTAAACTTGTTTGAAATGTACATTTTTATAAAAAAAAATGTACTTATTTTCCTTATTCTTATCTTTTGTATTTTTGCTGTTACTTGTATCAATCAGTCAAATCATAGAGACTAGTTCATAAAACATTCATAGCATTTCTATCCACCCAACGTTTTGTAGTCCCTTCGCTGTTGTCATGTCTTTATATTTGCTTTTGAAAGAAGCATTGCGCTTTACCATTGTAAATAAATCGCCTTCCTCAAGTTAGAAATTTCTACTGAACATGGTGTAAACACAACATCAAGCCAAACTGCTACCTCTCAAGTTCATTGATTTCAAATCATAGGACAGTTTAATCATTATGTGTTAGGGAATAGTTTGCTGCTGTTTTCTCCAAATCGAAATACTATTAAGCCAGTATTAAAAAAAATATTATAAATATTGAATAGAGACCTATTCGTATTACTATTGTTACCAAGAAGTCTTTCTCAAACTAGTTACTTTTTATCAGTTTTTGATATCTTAATTATTTTGGAACGTTAATGAGAAATATTGATTAATGCATTTATTTGACAATGATTTATTATGTCCTATTGAATAATGATTAATGCATGTAGTAAAGTTATTTCTTATAGTTATAACTGTATAATACTATTTGTGGCATACAGATGTGATAAGCTTGTTTAGAATGAGGGAGGGAGTCCGCGGAAAGGGCGGAACATTACTTATAACTTGTTAAAACTATAACAAGGTGAACTTGAGAAAAATCTGCACGAGTTCTTATTAAATTGGATGTGGAATCAATTTGCATCGATATAAATCTGTTTGTCAAGCTAGCTTATCAGTTATCATAAAACTCTTACTGTGAATTATGTTTTGGTTGGTTTGCGTGAGCTTCCTGATGACGTCCTGGGCACACTTGCACGGGCATGGGAATTTCCAGAAACAATTCTTCGGTCTGAGGATTTTGAATCTGGGAAGTAAAACGTTTCCCAGACGATTTCAACGTTTAGGAATCCTGGGAACTGATTGTCAAAAACAAATATAAAATTGACACAAATTATTGTATGTAATTAAAAAAAAATCAAATACATCTCACTGTTAAACTTATTATATATAGAATTGAATCGAAACACTACTGAAATTATATACTATATGTATAACTTTGGTAACAAATTTTTATTTTTTATTTTCTGTCAGTGGGACACGCATTTTCGGTTCCGAGATTTTAAAGACTGGGAACTGCCTTGGTAACTTAATGATCGTTTACGTGAACTCCCCATGCCTGTTGCACAAAGCCACCTTTAACTGAGGTGACCTAAACTGGCATCATAATACCTTCAGTACTGGTTGTGCAAGTGGGGCCTGGTGCTCTCGGATCTTATGGGCATCAGGAATTTGATTGGTTGTAATTACTTTGTTTTTGCCTGTCCGTTCTTTGGTGTTGCTGGTGACGCTATGGGTGGTTTCCTCCACCCGTTTGACTGGCATGCTGTCATAATAGGCGACACAAAATGTACCTCTGAGCATGGCTTAAAACACCACTCAATTAATAATAACAAGATAACACATGTGTATTTACTATGTAGACAATGAGCTGGACGGTCTGTGGAATGTCAGTCTCACTACTATAACTAGTGTATGGCTAGAAAATGTGGTATATTATTAACTTTTATAGTAAGGTGCGGTGTTGTTTATTAGTGCAGTCATATAATCATATTCTAAAATAAGTTAACTAAATCCGGTCTTGGTTAATTAAAATCGTATCCACAAAACATTCTACATGTAGTACCTGTCTATTTGGTCATTTTTTGTTATGAGGCAGCTGTCAAAGTTGATAATGTCAGTGTTAATTTAATCATCTGTCCATACCCATTTTCTCAAAATAGAAAACAATAACATGTACAAGTAAAAAAAAAAAAAGGCCTTCAAATATAAAGGCATCGAAAGTTTGTATATCAAAAATGAATTTTACCAGAAAAGATTTCAGAGTAAACGTGCAATAATAATGCATTAAAAAGACATTCTTATATATACATGTACACTGTATATATATATGTTGTTTTTTTCTTGTCACATGTTGCAATAACATGTGTCTGGATGATTGTGGTATTTTGGATAGTGTGTGTCTGTATGACAAAGTGGTATGTTGCAATAGTGACTATGTGTGTCTATGATTTAGTGTGGTATGTTGCGATAGTATGTCTGTATGACAGTGTGGTATGTTGCAATAGTGACTGTGTGTGTCTATGATTTAGTGTGGTATGTTGCGATAGCATGTCTGTATGACAGTGTGGTATGTTGCAATAGTGACTGTGTGTCTATGATTTAGTGTGGTATGTTGCGATAGTATGTCTGTATGACAGAGTGGTATGTTCATTGTTGCGATAGTGACTGTGTGTGTCTGTATCATTTATTATGCGTCTGTGTGACAGACTTCCATGTTGTGTGGTATCTTGGGATAGTGACGACTGTGTGATTTAGTGTAGCATCTTGCGATAGTATGTCTGTATGACAATGTGGTATGTTGCGATAGTGACTGTGTCTGTATCATTTAGTATGTGTCAGTGTGACAGACTACCATGTTGTGGGGCACTTGGTACCCTGGGATAGTGTGTGTCGGTAAGACTTAGTATGGCATGTTGTGATAGTGCGTCTGTATGACAGTGTGACATGTCGTGATAATGTGCGTCTTGAAATTAAGGGGGGTAGGTAACGTTAGGTTCTGTAGCCAGAGCTGTGAGACTGGTTATAAGTGTTAAGGGTTGCTATTAGGGTAGTGGGAAAGGAGATCGTAAAGTAGGGATTGGGAATCTTGATATACATATATATGGGTAGGGTGGGTGCAATGGTTATGTGGGTGCAATAGTTATGTGGGTGCCATCGATTTCATAGGTATGTACATGATTACTGAATGTAATGGGTAGGGTCGGTGGCATGGTAAAGTGTGTTTATTCATAAACAAAACGCCATGTAGGTAGAGGCGGTGGGTTTGGTAAGTTTGAATAGAATTCGTCCTATACCTTTATACTATTATTATAATTGGATAATAATAGAGCTGATCGCGTGTTAGAGTTCTGGGGAGTTAGAATTCTGGTGAGTTCTACTAAGTAAGCTTATCATCACTCTGTATGCCATGCTTTGCTGATAGATCTTAATTATTACACTGTTATGGTGATGTCATGACAATATCTTTACTTGGGTACCTCCCCCTTGTTTGTCTATCTCCTATGTTTGCTGAACGGATTCTTCAATTCCGCTGTCACACCAATCCATCATCCTTTGACTTATGCCATTGCTGAACTCATTGCGGACTCTGCGGCCTTCCATTGAATGCGCTGACTGGTGCTATGAAAATGGTGACTTGCTGTGGGGAACGGAACGGACTTTCTACCAGGGGCGTCACGACACGAATACACGAGAGAGCCATGTGGTGGATGACGCGGACGGACACCTCATTTATCGAAAGGGCGACGTCCTTCAAGCTAGATGTACTACTGCTTTCGTAACGTTTAGTTTAGGCTGCAATTATTTCTCATCTATTATATTACATACGTTCCTTTTTTCAGAATTCGGCAGACATTTTTAACAAAATTCTGTCAATTTTTTTTTTATCAAAACCTTTGGCCATTCAACCCCAACTTATTTATAACCTTGTATAAACAGACTTACCTCCTTTTTATGTGAATCTTCTGTGTCAGGGAAGTATATTTACTAGCTGATATGAAAATATTGCCAAAATAATGTGAACAAAGATTTTACCAAATGGTGATATGCTATAATTTATCTGATTTGAATGGAATAGAAATGGTTACATTTAACGCTATTTAATATTGAGAAAATAAAAGTAATTCTTTTCACCATGACAACTTACTAACATTATGTCCTCCTTCTTTTTAGATGAAATAATTTCCACTCTTGGAGAAGGAACTTTCGGCAAAGTGGTGGAAGTTAAAGACCTTCAAAAGTAAGTAATACATGTATATTCCTGGAAAATGATATAGCTTTATCTGTTTTATGCATGATAGAAATACAACTTGTATATTGCCCATATGTGCAAATGTGTAGGAGTCGATGCCTTCGGCGATCATTTGTAGGGTTTTTCACAAGACTGCCAAGTTCCCATCCCTGCTGTGCAGAGTAAAGTAAAAACTAGTAAAAGCAGGTTGACGAGGCGGTCGTTTCAGAGCAAAAATCCTTTGTGAATATCGCGGCGTAAATTAGGAACACACGAGGCAACTTTTTCCAAAGACCTGGTACATGGTCCATGAAGTGCGCTATTGGCTTTCTATTACATTTTCTTTGTAGAACAGCACGTTACCTGGAGACTTGCTATCTTAACACGTGTTCCTGGGTTCTGTAGATTACAAGTTATGCGAGAAAAGCCGTATTCGCACCTTATTCACATTCAGAAATTTTGGAAAAGTCACGTGACAGGTGATCAGGGCTCGAAATTTATATCTAAATGCCTGACAAGTCTTGCTAAATATGAATTTTCTGACAACTTTTTTGATCTCTTGGACAATTGTTCATTCGTAGCGTAAAAAAAATTAAATACGACCACGCACCACAGGAAAGACAACTAAGCATACACCTCTTGAAATTCAGATTTATGCCTTGTAACTTAATAAACATACACAGAAAATTTTCGTTCAAATCTCACCCATAAAAGTCTTTCACTGATAACACGTCCTAATTGTAGAAGAAATGTAAGACCTATCGGCAAACACATTTGCACAATTATTCAATCCATGTAGATTCGCCTGAAAAAATAATTGATTGTTTTTTGTAAATGATGTAAACTATTCTGCTTTATTTTGTTAAAACACCTGTTGTCTATTCATGTTAATGTTGACATAAATCATGACGGATGTGAAAGAATTGATTGCAAGAGGCTGAGTTATCTCACCATGCATAGGCCAGCCAATTTTGATGGGGAGATTTCTTTTCAAAGCTACCGACTCAAAGAATCTTGTTTGGATTTTTACCCCTCTGCTCGCTGGGAAGAGGGTTATTGCAGAGGGTTGAATATTAAGGTGTTAACTGTCTAATAATTTTTATAGGTAAAGATTGTTCTTAAACACTGGACTAACTTGAGAAACTTAAAAGAGGGAAAAAGGGAAATAACAAGTGGGTTCTTCGGAAACTTTAGATACCATATGACAATTCCATACATATAAAATTATTTTATTTGTCCACGGACAGAAATACGGTACATTATAAAACATGATTCAACACACTATGCGGGTATCCAAGTTTGACAAAACCTCTTCCGCAGTGGAGAACATGGTATTACGCGCTACTACTGCCTATTGACGCTCACTACTATCTCCTTTGCAGGAGAGTCAATATAGACTAACTATGAAAATGCACGCAACGGAGGTGGTTAACGGGTATTAGTAGCGCGTTAATGCATTGTTCGCCTCCACTGCAGAAGAGGTTTGGTCAAACTTGGATGCCAAA
>JAVFBY010081122.1:0-12366 GCA_034781015.1 Tonicella lineata
GTGACGAAGGGAGACAACTGCTTTCGTTAAAAGAGGCAACCTGTTATGCAGTGGGTTGCGTCCCTACCCGGCTTTCTCAGTTGATCATACAAGGTAGCCGCAGGTCTCTGAAGAGCCTCCTTCTTGTTTATACAATGAACTCATTCAAACAAAAAAAAAATGAATTTTAAAAAAATTGAAAATATATAATTTGTGTTTGATGTGTGTTAAACGTCGTACTCAATGGTGTTTGGCTTAGTTGACGTCGGATTCTCGATTAATTACTCTGCACTACATTATATGGTGGGAAAATACCGGAGTAAAACATCGCACAATCTATCCCAGCGATAGCCGAAGTCAGCTCCTGTGACGCCATCATGCAAGTCAACCGGGCGGCTTGAACCCGTGCGATACATCGGCAGTCATATGAGCTAACCACTGAATAAATAACCCATGCAGTTCGAACTTTGTGCAAGCATATCACTATTTTTAATAGTTGTTTAATTTCTACTTTTTCAGAAAGATGTTTATTAACTACATTTAGTGGTTTTAGTGTTAAAGAGGCTATACCTCAGAATTTCGGTATGAAGCTTTATCATAGTTTCGTGAAAAGTCAACGCTTTTTTTCTTTGCATAAACTGATTCACACTATCTAGTAGACCCCACAAATCAACTGATAAAATAACAAAATTACAATTCCGAAAAGATTCATCTTGATATCCAATATTTCAGGGAATATGATTACACAGGTCAATGATGTACAATTTATAGACATAGTTTTGTTTATAGCAACAACATTGATTACTTTTATTGAGTATATCAGTGCAATAAAAATGTCAGTTTTTATGTTTTGTTATTCTCATGTTAATGCATGATTATCGCCCTTTATCAGATTTATTCCAATAAATAATTTTGTGTCCATTTTTTAAGAAATCATTTGTAAATTCTCAAGTTGACGCTGATATGGTAACTTATAACAAGATGTTGTTGTTGTGGCGGATTTAAAAAATCTAACTTTTGACATGTTTTTAACATTTGTGTAGTTGATTGAAAAGTTAGAATTTTGTCTTACCTTTTTTACTGTAATTTGTGGGTTTATTACTGCAATTTGAGGTCCTGATGTATCAAAATTCTTTTTAGAATTAGATTTCATTGACGATTATGATCGCCACGGCAGTCTAGATTTCGTCTGGCCTCATCTTGGAGTCATTCTGTTTTAAATAATTAAATTAGTTTTGAGTCATTTTAGGTTTAGTGATCCACAAGTAAGATCCACACTGTGTTTTAGTATTGTAATTGTTACATTAGAGAGTTCCGCATCACTCAAATAACTTACATGCAGTGTCTAAACAGAATTTAACCTTGACCAGCCGAGGGAGTTCGCCATTTGTTGGCGGCAATTGACCGAGCTGAAGGTTTCTTTGTGTGCGTTTGTTTTTAAATAAACACCAGTAAACTGAAAACTTTTGTGGTGGATACTAGAGACAAAACGCACAACAGATCCGTTTAGACTACCAGGAGATTTTCCCTAAGTTCTGATGAATTAATTGTTTTATTTGGGAAGTAGTCCGCCACACTTTTCCAGACCTAGCCTTCGACGTTTCTGATTGGCCGAGAGGCTGCCTGCAACATAATAAATTCAGGCATTTGCCAATTTTTAGACAGATAGCCACGTCAACATCTCTTGTTTAATTAATGTAAGCACCAAACACTCATTTCACTAATAAAATGGTGTACGAATGACCATTGTATACAATTTATATAAATGAATTGTATGAATGAATATACCTATGTATGAAAATAATCTCGTCATTCCAAAGCTGGATTTAGTATTATTACCTATAGTAGTTAAATTAGTTCAAGTTAATTATAAATTAATTATACGTACGTATGCCTTTACTTTGGTGAAACTTGACTATCGCTCTATCGACGTCCTCTATAGCTCAGTCGGTATTTACTCAGTTGGCCCTGTTAACCAAAGGTCTCGGGTTCGATCCCCGGTAGAGGCATGTCACATTTTCTTTCTCTGCATTTATAAATATATATAAAGGTCTCGGGTTCGATCCCCGGTGGAGGCATGTCACATTTTCTTTCTCTGCATTTATAAAAAATATATATAGTAATGTTGAATTATTTATCCTGACAGGAGTTGTAATAAATCTACAAAGTTCACGTTTGCCTTGGACTATTATTTTTATTATCATAACTTATAGTAGTTGGGATTACCAAAAGATTACCCTTCTTCGATATTCACTATCTTGGATTACGGATAATAGGTGACACCCGTTACCTTAATTGAAATTCACAAACAGGAATTACCATGGATGACATCTGGGTTACCTTTCTTTGATATTCAGTATCAGGGATTACGGATAATAGGTGATACCCGTTACCTTAATTTGAATTCTCTAACAGGGAGTACAATAAATGACTTCTGGGTTACCTTTCTTTGGTTTTGTTTGTTTTTTTGATTTGTGTTTAACGTCGTACTCGGGGGTGTTTCATCTATATGACGACGGATTCTCCACTTCTTACTCAACCCTACTTAGTATAGTGGAAAACCGGGAAGGAACCTCGGAAAAAACACCCCCGCTATAGACGAAGTCATCTATGTGACCCCCTCTGTACCTAAGCAGTTCCACTGGGGGATCGAGCCTGTACATCGAAGGTGGATCGATAGTCACGCCAGTCAGACGCTCTAACCACCAAGCCACGGCGCGGGCCCCCCTTTCTTTGATATTCAGTATCAGCGTTTATGGATAATAGGTGACACCCGTTACGTTAATTTGAATTATCTAATAGGGAGTACCATGGATGACATCTGTGTTATCCTTCTTCGATATTCACGTTCTTAGGTTACGGATAAAAGGTGACACCAGTTACCTTAATTGAAATTAACTAACACGGATTACCATAGATGACATCTGGGTTACCTTTCTTTGATATTCAGTATCAGTGTTTACGGATAATAGGTGACACCCGTTACCTTAATTTGAATTCTCTAACAGGGAGTACCATGGGTGACTTCTGTGTTATCCTTCTTTGATATCCACTATCAGGGATTAAGGATAATAGGTGCTTAACAGGGATTACCATATATGACATCTGTATTACCTTTCTGTGATATTAACTATCAAGGATTACGGATAATAGTGAATTCCAATTAAGGTAACTGGTGTCACCTAACAGGGATTTCATGTACAATAGATGAAATTCTATCAATAACTCTACGGAACAGCTACACATCGAGATAGGTGGCTATCAAAACTGGAGGGGATGAGGAGTATGGCTGGGGAGTCCATAGCTAATATTGCGGATGATATCAGCCAAATGACACAAAAAGCTTACCCTAACTTAGAAAACCATGCCCAAGGTCAATAACATGTGAGTGTCACAGTGGGGATGAAATGGAGACCTTTTGGTCGAGGGAGCAGTACTGTGAGCGATGCTGTTGGTGTAATTGAACGGTTTGAAGCGTTGATGGGAGAAACGGACAGAATAAAACTCACTGTAAGGATTACTGAAGTTTCACAACAATCGAATGTAACAGGAGCAATTACAGAATCCAGTATTTTTAATCCAATAGTGATCCGCCTCCAAAAGCTGGAAACTAAAAGACCCCAAAAACCTCTGCTAATTTAAAATGTTACGCGTGTGACTCTCCAAATCATTCCATGATGAAGTGCCCAGTGCTAAACAGATGTAAAGAACATATGCAGGGAAACGACAGGCCATCGGCTTAGAAGGCCATGATCTGATGGGTAAAAGACGCCTGTTGAATGTGAATTAACTGTTACTGATTTGCCATGTTTCAAACCTAACAGCTGAAACTAGTGGATGGAGAGGAGAGAATATTTAATTTCACTAGCGGCAAATTGGTAAGAAATGTGAGGTTGCATGACATGGAATCTCAGGCACCAAACGTTAATAACCACAATAGCTGATATGCCATGCTGGATTTACGTAAGAAACAAGAATACAACAAGGTACCTCCTCTCTCTGTCAGTCATATTCCTGTAGACATAGACAACAGTAAAGTATGAATAAAAATGTTCTTATTGAACCATGTTAGAATTCCATACCTCTCGGGGTACGATATGTTTTGAACAGTGCACACATTGATTACTCAAAGAGAAACAGTAAGTTGTCAACGTGCCGAGCATTCCTATAGCGTTTCACATTTATGTTGTCTTGCGTTTATTTACTCTCGCACACACTCGGGTGGATGGGTGGGAGCTTCAAGGTGTCCCAGTTCTGTTTGAGCTAACCGATATCAGGAAGCAAACTTGTTCGTGTTCTTTTTCCTGTCCTTGTCCTGTCTCGTCTTCTATGTTGCCAGTGATCGATGTCAAGGGCAGTTCCCTTCACCCATTGAGCTGGCACGCCGTCATACAGGTGAAATACCAATGAGCACGGCGTTAAACCCCAACCAATCAATCAAATAGAATGTACGATTGATTCATGGGATCATAAACAGCAGAAAGAGACTCCAAAAGTGAAAATAATAAACTCTACAGAACAGGAAATAAATAAGAACTTTAATACTAACATTGGTAGAGCAGAGTCTCTCTATGAATCTGGTGAAGAGCATAGTAGTTGTTGACAGGAAAAACTCCAACCATCACCATCTACTCCCCTATGTCATTTGGAAGATGTATTCCATAGAAGTTCAGTTCATCTGGAAAAAGAGCAAAGAGCTTCATTGGAGTCTCTCTATGAATCTGGTGAAGAGCATAGTAGTTGTTGACAGGAAAAACTCCAACCATCACCATCTACTCCCCCATGTCATTTGGAAGATGTATTCCATAGAAGTTCAGTTCATCTGGAAAAAGAGCAAAGAGCTTCATTGGAAAATTTGTTAATTAAGTATCTAGCAGTATTTTCTAAATCATCAAAGAATTTGGGATGTACAGATAGAGTTAAACATCGCATTAACACATGGAATGCAGTTCTAATGAGTCAACAGTTACGGAGGATGTCATTTGGTAGACGTGAGACAGTAAAAGAAGAATTACAGAAAATGAAAGCAAAGAGCGTGATTGAACCATCAAATAGTCCATAGTCTTTACCATTGTCCTTGTTACAACAAAGGGCGGAACTACACGATTTTGTGTTGATTACAGACGCATTCATGATCTGACTGTCCCGGTACTTTTCCAAATCCTGGTGTGGAGGAATATCTGGATTCATTAGTCGGCTCTACTTGGTTTAACATTATGGATTTGAATTCAGGTTTTGGGGCAAATTGGAGTTGCCGGCGAAGATACAGTAAAGACAGCACTACTACAACCCAGGAATTGATCAATTTATAGTTTTTCCGTTGGGATTAACCAACGCACCTTCAACGTTTTTGGAGGATTTTCTTCGTGGATTGCAGTGGGAATAATGTATGTTGAACTTTGGCGATATTATCGTTCCCGAACTGCCATTTGAGCAATGCACTGATAGACTGACGCACGTGTTTAAAAGGCTCTATGATGCTAGTCCCAAGCTAAAACCGTCAAAATGCTTTTGTTTTCAGTAGAAAGTTATGTGTCTGGGATATGTTGTATCGGCTGAAGGTGTACATACAAATCCAGAGAAGACTTCAGCTGTGTAGAAATGGCCATCCCCAAGAAATACTAAAGTTGTAAGGAGCTTCCTGGGATTATGTTTATACTACAGGCGGTTGGTTAATGGTTTGTCGACATAGCCAGGCCCTTTCATAGAATAACTGGTACAATTTTGCTAGGATGCTGATTGCCAAGAAGCTCTTGGTGAACTGAAAAAGTTTATGACAACTTCTATTGGGCTCTGTCATCCTATTCCAGCCTTACCTTTCATCTAGGTTACTGATGCCAGCAACACTACTGTCAGTGCAGTCCTATCCAAGTCCAAGATGGACAAGAACGAGTGATTGGTTACATGAGCAAAGCCTTAAACAGACAAGAACAGATAACACTGCACAACACGAAAAGAGCTTTGACAGTCGTCACGGCTACAAAACATTTTCATCAATACCTCTTTGGTCAAAAAGTGTTACTTCGAACATATAGTGCTGCCGTTTCCTGGATGCTTAGTCTGAAAAACGCTTCCGTCCAGACAGCAAGGTGGCAACCAGAATTGGGCAATTCCAACTTGGAGGTCACGCAAATATCAGGACGGAGAAATGCAAATATGGGTGCACCTTCCAAGCGGTTCTTTCGCCCTTGTAAACAAAGTGTGAACAGTTCAGAAGATCACTTAGATGCCACGGCTGAGGAAGGGGAGAGGGCCTCCTTAAAAGACTGCCTATGTTAACACACGGTGTGTTATAACACGCTACAGCAAAACAGAAAATGTGTCACACCTAAAAGACGATGAGTTTCTTTTGGAAGGATGGGCCCAGGGGAAAGTGTCAAATGCTCAAATGCAAGACACATCAATAAGACCCATTTTCACCGTATTAACTGACAATGGGCAGCAGTCTGAGTGGAGCAGCATTTTACACTTATCACCGTCAGCAACAACTCCATGGAGACAATGTGATAGACTCCAGACTCATGGTTTTACATAGAAAAGAATTTTGACCTCGAGCTTGTTGTACCGGCCTGTTTGAGAAATGATGTTCTGGTGGACAAAACATTGGAGAAAATAAGACATCGGTATTTCTAGGCGGGTATGCCAAAGGATGTTTCAGAGTATTTCTTAAAATATGATAAATGCACAGCACGAAGACTCACCAAAAGTCAAGTTCTTGCACCACTCAAGCAATGCCTTACAGGCAGGCGAATGGAGAGGACAGCTGTGAAAATATTAGGTCCTCTTCTGATTAGAAGCACATGTAACCGCTACATCCTGGTCATAACGGACTGCTTTACGAAATAGACAGAAGCGGTTGCGTTACCTGACCAAAAGGCAAAAACTGTAGCCGAAACATTAGTTAATAAATTTGTTTGCAGATTCGGCAAGCTGTTGCAGATACACACATACCAAGGTATTGACTTCGAGTCAAAAGTTTTCGCGGCAGTTTGTGACATTCTTCATATAAACAAAACCAGAACAACCAGTATGCATCCGCAGGCGAATGGCGACGTAGAACGATTTAATCAAACTCTTGGAATGATGTTGACACTGCTTTGTGAAAAACAACGTAAGAGATTGGATGACTGCCTACCACAGTTAGCCATGACTTACAAGTGATCCAGACATTCTACCACAAAGAAAGCCACAACTATGATGGTCTTCTGTAGAGAAGTTGTCTTACCAATGGCGGCAATGACTTGTCATAAACCAAGTACTAATAGGGTTTTAAACAGTGACGAATTTGTACAGATTTTGCATTACAAATTGGTAGAAACCCGTGAAGATGCTCGAAAAGGTGTAAATGTTAAGGCAGAAGAGGTATTTCGATCTGAGGGCAAAGAAACGGATTATAGGAGAGGGACAACCAGTATGACTGTACACTCCTGTAAGAAAACCCGAGGCTAGTTCAATAGGCCTTTACACAAGCTGACACTCGCTAAGTATTACTATTGAACAAAACTTCTCGTCGGACCTGTAGCGCGTACTCGTTAGCCTTCCTCAGAGGTTGTTCCCCGCTTTAGCCGAGCAAACAATGATGGCGTCGGACATTGCGGAAATGAATGATTTACTTTAATAAATGACTTAGTCCAAAACTGTTTTACACAGAGGAGCTGTTTGGTGTATGATAGTAAAAAAATATTTGGACTACATAAAAATTGACCCGATATCAGCGAAAGATTGTAAGGTAAAGAATTAAAGACTGACAAATGAATTTCATGATTTTGCAACAAGAAGGAAAGCTCTTCAGAGACCTGCGGCGACTATTAGTTATACTGCTATCTCTTAACATTAGCCCATCTCTTAACATTAACATTGTCACCACCCCGACCATAACGCGAAGCCCTCATAGACCTGCTTAGCTTCGCCGCAGGTAAAAAAGATAACACAAGGCTTTATGATTTAGACCTTATAGGTTTTAACCTCTTGGTGAACGGTGTCTAGAGCTTACTCACTCTCTCGGTGGGTCGTTCGTTGTTCTTGTTGATGGCGTACGGCTAACTAAATGAACTATGTAAGGATTTTTCTGAAAATGTGGCAATTAAAATGTTAACCAGTTCATCCTTGTTTAGAGGCATTTAATAGTTCTGTCACAAAACATATAGCACAAGACTTTAAAGTTATAGTCTTGTCTGGTTTTACAATTTTGCACTGCGAGACTGTCATGAGCAAGTCATAACTTAGGCGGGCATTTCAATTGTACCATGGTCTTCTTAAGAACGAAGTTTATAATAATATAAATGCACCCAGCACAAATGTTAAGGTTTTATAAGGCATACATTAATGATACATGGCTCAAAGCTTGCGGTCACAGGATTCGTATTTGCTGCAGCCCACGGGGTAGGTCTCGCAGTGCGAAATTGTTAAACCAGACAAGGCTATAGCTTTAACGTCTTGTGTTATATGTTTTGTGACAGAACTATTAAATGACTATTAAACTATTAAAAACAATGATAGAATGGTTAACACTACTGACATGATCTAGGCCTTCCTTTACAAGTTGGAAGGATGAAGGCATAGAGTTTCTGAGATACAAGCGTTTCTGCGAGAAGGTTGCAAAAAGCAGCACATTCGTCGAGTCTCAGGCATTGTCGCCAACATCTGCTGCTATGCGTTATCAGAATCTTCGAGTATACTTCCAGATTCAGACTTGGAAAGAGGCTGCTGGACAGTTAAAACGAGAAGAATGGGGGGTGGGGTGGAAAATCACTGATGGTCAATTACTGCCAGTACTGACACATGTCCCCGCTGCACCAGACAACTTTACTAAGGCCGGGTGCAACAGATGCACCTGCAAGAGTATCCCCATTTACTGTTCGTGGATGCGTGGGACGTATAAAGAGGAAAGCTGCTCTAATTCCTCCCAGGTGGAGATAGATGACAATAGCGAAGCCGAGTGATAGGATTTTATGTTCTCTTAAATACCTTTGTCTCTATCAGGCATTATTCAGGCGATGGGTGCAAACTTACCTGACACTTTTTACTTTCTATAATAGAAGAAACTATAGTATCATATAACGCAAGATATATTCATAATGCATGTATTAATAAATACGCCATCATTTCCACAGACCATGAACACTTGGGTTTGGATGCTTGACTTGTTATTTACACGCAAAATAATAGTGCAGATTTGTTTAATTATTGTTTATTCATACACTGAAAGATGGCTATACTGCAGAATAGGTGAGAAAATGTTATTTATACCGTCATCTTACAACATCCTACTCAATTCGGCCGTACCTTACGAAAACCTTTAAGTTTATGGCCAGACAATCAATTTGTAAAATTCGATTAAGCTCCCAACAATTAGAAATTGAAAGTGATAGATATGTAGGTAAACAATTGCAAGATAGATTATGTAAAGTTTGTAAAGATAAAATAGAAGACAAGTTATTTTAGAATGCCCAGCTTATATGGATGTACGGGGTAAATATATTAAATTGTACTATTATAACAGACCTCGTGTATTTAAACTAATACAGTTACTGTCATCGGAAAACAGGAGAAGCCTAAGAGAGCTAGGAGTCTATCTGATTAAATCCTTTGAAAGAAGAAAGAATCTTCCTCTCCTGTAATACAATCGATTATTGTTATATGTATGTAATTGTCATATGCCAAGCAAGTGTTTTTGAATTACTTAATTTTAAATATTATCAATCTTAGTTTACATTATACAGGGTGTTCCAGAAGTCTTGGTCACATTTCACGTCCACATATCTGATGAACTATGAACTATGAACGGTACTAAGATAAAACTAGTATCATTTTAAAGCTAATGGATTTAGCTTTAAAATGATACGTAACAGCGTGGTTATCTTAGGATGCAACAGCAACAAAACAAACTATACCTACCGCCAAATTTCTGGTTTCATGAGCTCTTTCAAAACAATTTCTGAAAATAACGAAATGATGTCTTATGATGTAAAAGTGATATCTGCTTCCCAAAAAAGGTGGAAATGTACACTATTTCCTTCCCAAAGACACAATTTAGCTAAGAAAAATGTTTAAAGTATTTTAACGGTTGGACTTTAGTAAAAGTTGTTGGCCCTGTATTATTAAAAGGTGAACCTCTCAAAATACAAACTTTTACTTTGAAAGAAAAAAAGGAAATCAAAACTTTTAGTTTATGGCAAAAATAGAAAATTCAGAAACTCGCCGATTTTCCTTTTATAAATAGTTTTAGCCCATTTAGCGGTGAGTGGGCCTTTAAGATCTGCGTCAACCCATGATGTCACGACCAGCATGCACCGCGGCTTTTGGTGACCTCGCCACGGTATCCCAGGGGGGTACCCAATGCCGCCCCACGACACCCGCATTGTTCTGCACAACATCATAACGCACATTCTAACGTTATAATGTAGGCCTACAACCAGAGGCATCTGCTCCTCCCAACGTTAGTATATGTACAGGTTGTGCAAAGTGGCACCACCAATACGTCATAACGCTATGACTGACTCTTAAGAAGTTTCTACAACATGCAGCAATGTTGATGACTCATTCTATAACAGTTAATACTGTAAGTATATACACCCAATAAACGACCACCGTTCGCCTGTTTAGTGACATACACTTGACCACGAAAAACATCAAACAAACACGTTACATGAAAAATTCCCTTTTTCGGCATAGTAATTAAGGTACAAGTTTTTTTGGAATGACAATCTCTTTGTAAGAATGCGTGCAAGATACTGGATATTTTGAGCTACGATTGTCTGAAAATATCCGGCCCTTTTCTTAGTATAGTACAATAATAATAATAATACAAATTCTTTATTTCAGACTTTGAGTTGATATGGAAATTGTTAGAAATATTATAACAAACCAATTATACACCCAATCGACCAAATTGGGCCACTTTTAATTGTGTCAAACTGTTATCAAAAGGAGGTCATATCTTCTTTTTTATCCAAATAAAACAATATATGCTAATGGTGTTAAAGAATTAAACAAATTGCATAGGGTATTCAGGTCTGTACAGTGTTAAATACTACACATCACTCAAACATATATCATCACATGCTGGCATTGACATGCTTGTCCCATTAGAGGGGTTTTCTTTGTCCGCAATTTTGTTCAGTGAACAATTTGTTATGTTGCCTTCGGGCTACACTCTTTTAATCTGCCTAGCTTTTTTATGATCAAAGCCACTGCCTGTCTCATTAAAATCCAGTGGAATTAGTAACATTCCTTAGGATAGCATTTCTAATTTTATCGGACAATCCTATGTATAGAAAAGAAGGAAAAAGGGGCGGTTAGCACAAGACTCAATCCAAAAAAATCAGATGTGCTTAACTTGTTATGCGGCATAAAAATAACCGACATCAAGATCAATCTTTCCTCCACATCATGCCGTTAACGTAATTCATATTTTTAAAAGTCTTTAATTAGCACCAATTGAGAAAATACAGCCATGTAACTCTGAGTTTAATTGGCAATTTTAAAATTGATATTTTCATGTTTGCGCTTTGAGTTAGGTTTTATAAAATAACCGACATGCAGATAAATGTTTGCTTCATATTATAGGTAACCTAAAATAAGAGTGTTTTGGTTTTTGAAAACAATTGCCGATGACTTGATTGGTATGTAATCAAACCTGCGTGACCTTCTTTGTTCATCATTAACTGTCGCCGAGACGTGATAAAGCAGGATTTTTTTTTTAAATTTAGTTACCCAAAAAGGCACTTTAACAATACCGGTTATATTTCGGATGTAAGGATGACACGCCCTCTTTAAATGGTAGCATGTGTTCTCGTACAAACTATAGGTATATGCATTGAACATTTTCCATTTCTACGGTGTTTCCAGGGCATCAGGAAGTCGATTTGTTACGCTGTCCTTAATTCGTCCTGTCCTTGTCCTGCCTTGTATTTTATGTTGTCGATGACTTATAAAAAAGGGTGGTTTCCTCCACAAATTTAGCTGTTAACGCCGCTGTGTATATAAAATACCCCTGCGCACAGCGTAAAACACCAATCAAGCATCGAGTCCTTTGTTAGTCGCATGGCGACAATTGTTCCAAAAGGATCATTTTTGCACATTTCATTGCATTAATAACATGTAGTTAAGTTATGGCGTCGTAACTTTATATATCTTAAGTCGTGTAATTTTAGGACTTTTAACAGTTTCCTACATGAAAACAAATAACTACACAAAAAACCGCAATAAGACAAATCCACTGGCATTAGCTTGGTCTCTGGGTAATCAAGTCCCTGGAGGGTGTAATTAACTGAGTCCCTGACGCGAGGATTAACACAGGAAGAAACCTGTGGATTGAAGATCCTGTAAGGCTACAGGGGGCGGAGAAAGGGATTTAATCGTCGAACTCCAGATTGAAAGATCAAA
>JAVFBY010081233.1:0-12364 GCA_034781015.1 Tonicella lineata
AACACACAGACTTGGGGGACGCAATCACAACTGTGTTATAACGAAACAGTGTTATATAAGGGCGCCTTTAATATAGCGAGGGACAGGTGTACAATAACTTTGCAAATTAGTACATCATGTAGGTTAGGTAATTGCTTCTATTAACTTACATAAAAGAATCTGTCATTGGATCATAAAGTTGATTAGCCTCCAGGTCTGTAAAAGTTTTCTCACATGCTGGACATTTAAATGATGAACGACTAGTATTATCTCGTTCTTCAAGTTCAATTTTCCTTCTCATATGATCCAGTTTATACTTCACTACATTCACAAAGACTTTATAGTTAATAAAGTAATAATTGTGCTTGGTGTTTTTCCCATCTTCGGCCGTCTCCACTTTCATTCTTGCCTTTATGAATCTGTCTATCTTCAGAGTGTTTAAAGCGGCTCGCAGTTGTTTCCGTTCAAGTCTTAACAGTTCTATTAGGTCGTCTTCCTTAACACATGGGTTTCTAACCAGCATATCAATGATGATTACATGTTCAACATTATAAAAGCCTCTGGCGATGTAACGAGCTAATCGTTTGAGAGCACCTGGCACCTCGGTGTGAACCTCCTGATCTCCCATCTCTATTTTAACAAAATCTCACCTGGAGGAATAGAAAAAAGGGTTCAATTTAATTGGGGTACAGTATTTCGATGTAATAACAGAGACATATAACTAAAGGGCTACAATGATACCTGTAGGCCTATTTTATTTTAAAAAATTATTTTTCAGGATATTTGTATAAAATTTTACATACATTATCTACGAGATATGTTATACATTTTTACATAATTTTTTTGTTTTAAAAGGAGGATAAAATATAATAAAATGCAGAACACTTAACAGCTGACTTGAACACATGGGACACTGTGTCAACACCATGTTGACCCTGTCATTAGGTTATTGATTTGGTGTACTGTAGGTGAAGGAAGGCTCATTTGCTGTCACTGGCAACACAATAGGGCTAATAAACCTGAAGTTTCCCCCTGTTACCAAAGTAATAAAAGGGGACTAAAAAAAGAGTTACATGTACCGTTTTGCTCATGAGGGTAAAGTTGATTGTCATACTTATGCCCCTCACCTGATAGCCCAATATGGATGAAGAGTGTAAACAAATCATGACAGAACCAGTTGTAAACCCACATACCCTGCAAGATTGCTTAGGATCCAATTTAAGCAGATTTCTGTTGAATGACCAAAATCTTATTTAGACTTCAGAGAGATGGGTCACCGGGACAACCTGTATCCAGTCACAGGGACAACCTGTATCCAGTATACCTCTGCTTTGTAAAAGTGCTTAGTTTCATGAATTATCATTGATGTATTAAAAAGTTAACATTTATTTTTTGGACTTGTCGATAATTCTATTAAATGGGATCAAATATAGCAAAAAGTAGACTACATTTTCCAGATTTCACCAGGCATTCGATGAGCCAAAAGTACTAGACAGGATTGATGGCTTTAAGATGCTGTCTGCAATGCAGCATGGGTAATTCAGAAAGCGTTTCTTGTAGATTCCATGCTAAAAAAATGTAACTGGATTTGTTTTTTTTCTACAACAATATGAAATAATCATAAAAGCTACTGGAATATACCTCAATACTGCAGCAAAAATATTTAAAACAGGAATTTTCAATATTCTAGGTTTGGGTTCGAAAGAAAGAATTTTAAATAATGTTTGTGTCATTTAGAAATTGACAATTTAAAGTAATTTTGTTATATGGATAACACTTTTTAGTAACTAAGAATAGATTCTAGTTCCAGAAATTGTGTAGGCTGAGCACTCTTCTTGGGGAAGCGACCCCATGACCTTCAGATGCAGGCACCAAATTGCCAGCAGTAAAAGTTAGCCACCATTACGAGACAATACGGGACTTTCGGGTTATGACGTTACGACAATAATGTGACGTCTTTTGTGAAATGAAGTCGTCGCTTTGCGGCAAGGTGGGGCTAACTGCCTATACTTCAACATTGTAGTTTGTCGGTTTACAGAAAACTATAGATGTAAATAATTTACTTTCACAAAAACTATTATGTCTTGCTATAGAAAAGCTCATTCCATAATGGATTAGTAACTTTGGCTTCAAAGCCTGCAATATTGTATATACCGCCCATGTTAAAAATCGCAAATTGACCCCACCTTGCCGTAAAGTGACAACGTCATTTCGCAAAGGGACATCACTGAGACTAACTCTGATGTCGTAACGTTATAACTCGAAAGTCCCGTATTGGCTGTGTGGTATATGTGGCAGTCAATGTCATTCACTGCTAGCGAAACGTTGTCTGAATCTTGACGGTTGTAGCTTCGACTCCCATACAGGCTCAGCCTACAAAATTTTCGGAACAAGAATCTGTCTTCCAAAGAAAGTGTTATCCCTAAAAAAAAACAAAACACGAGACTGAATTTTCTACAGATGAAGCCATGCTGTAATAGGATAATCTGTAAATGATTGAAGAGTATGAGTTCACTTTTTTCATTTCATCTAGTTACACAGGATAATTAGTACAATAATTATAAATCTGATACCAGAAATAGCTCCAGCACTGAGCAGCAAGGCAATGTCTTATTTATAGATATATTGGACAGAATTTGAGCCAAAGCGGACTAATTCTCCATGTTTGGGATGGCAAGGGACACTCGGCGAGCCACTATTACGAGACATGATTGATAATCTCTGCGATGCATTGTAGGCTATTATCAGTCAGTTTGAGACTAGATGCTTGGAGCAAGATGCTACAGCACTGGAATTCGAATGAGAATATGGTTTTTTTTATAGAGATTATAGTAAAAAAATGTATTAAGTCGCCAATGTTGAATGGAAAGAGTGTGGATCATTGTGGATTTATCTTGGAGCTCTTTGGACATAAGTGCAAGATCCTAACTGACTGAAATTCAAATGAAGATATCCAGGATTTTTTATTGCTTTTTTTTTTCTTACGACGCCAATGTTGTCTGTGATTGATTGAGTTTACCACCATGCTCATGGGTATTTCATCTATATGACAGCATGCCAGTCAAATGGGTAGAGGAAACCACCCTTGACTTCACCAGCAACATCAGAGACAGGACGGGATTTGATTTGTGTTTGTTTGTTGTTGTTGTTCCTCGTCTTGGTCTTGCCAGCCTTGGAATTAAAAAAAACTGAGAGATCAAAAAAAAGGAAAACCCTAGAGCCAAATTCATTCTGGACAGCCAGACATAAAAATCAATAGTCCTCATTTAGTCTAGAAATAGCTGTACAGTTCATGACCGAATCTCACCGAGAAGGGAAAGAACAAAAAAAAAAGAGGATTCACTAAGTGAGACACTGCGGTTTTAAACCAAATTAGGGTTTCTGGATTTAGGAATAAGTAAAAATATTCAATCTACAATAAATGAAAATCTGGCTTTAATGTTTAGGAGTAGAAGTGTAGAAAGTGATGTGATTCAATGAATCCTGTCAATGGCCGAGTCTCTGATCCCGAGAGCCGGGGTGTCTAAACATAACGTGGTCCATGTCAATACTCCCCCGTGTCTGTTACCAAGACACTGCCCTCTTTGTCTCCATTTAAACTCCAAATCTCTCTTAATCTCTACAACGATTTCCATTCAGCCTTAAAACATTGATTCTGTGCCGGGTTACATGTCATAGCATAGAGCTTGGGGATACACAATGCTATACGGTTGGACTGACGCTTATTATAATGTTATATTTGTCTTATGGCGTTTTACTATCTCACTGTTTGATCACATCAATAATGACCGCTGTTAAGATGCAATGCAAACATAGTTTTTGCAACTGAAAGTCTAGGGTTTCCATGATCTATATATGACCTGTTTTAAAACATTAATCAAGTTTTATGTTACTACGGGTTATTTAACCAAAATAATTAGCAGGGGCCGCGAATTAGCAGGGACCACTGATCAAGGCATTAAACCACATACAAACAAACCTGCACAATTATGTGAAGTGCAGCAGACATGCACATCGTCACAAATTTGTAAGCCAAATATCTTCTTCCAAAGATGTTTTGAATAATGTCGCTAGACTCACTACTAGTCATTTACACGTTAACTATTGAATATAAGATACCTGTAGGTTTTGTGCTTTCTGCCCACACAAATAACTAGTAGCTACGATATGTGGTTTGAATTAATATGGCTCTGGGAAGGTTTTCAACCACTGTCATGTACGGACTGTGTCAAGCAGAATTACAAGAATGAACAAAATTTTTGAGTGAGTGGGAACAGTAGTAGTTTGTCAATGGGAAAGATTTTGGGGAATTTTGACTTTGTGTTCAAAGCATATGGTTCCATTACTCATCTTAACTTAGTACATGGTCAGTGTTTGTTTGTATGTCTCATTAGGGTTTTATGCAGTACTTATTAAGGTTATTTCAATCATAGCCAAATTGGTGGAAGAAACCACTTTCACTGTCTCTGGCAACAAACAAAGATAGGAAGAAAACATAGGATTCCATATTGGCACAACAAATCGTCTTCCTCGTGCCTTAGCTATGAGAATCCAAGGCCATCTAGAAATTCCCCACTACAAGTAGTATACCTCCAAAAGGAAGAGACTTGTTAAAAGAAAGACTCATTTTTACTGAATGTTTCAGCTTAGTTTTGCCATCCCATATGTATGCCAAAGAGATAGGATGAAGGAATCAATTATATCACTGAACATCAAATTTTGCCTTCACCAGCAGGAACAGTCGATCAGCTGAGCAATGCTAAAGCTCTCTGTGTCCTCAAATACACTGATGCTGTACAGACAGAGCCGGCTGTTACATGTACAAGTAAAGTGCAGAGTCTAGGCCTCATCAGGTCAATATAAGGTCAGGGGATACAGTGTAGACTAATACAGGGCCTTGTATTGACCTGGACTACAGCCAGGGTAACCATTGATTGGCTGGCAGCTCTATATTAGCCCAGTGTTGCTCAATACTGTTTACTTCCACAGCCTGGTTTCATTTTTACCACTCAGGGTTCAATGTTGGAAGATTAAAGGCGGTTTCCAAAATCAGATGTGATCAAAATCAGATGTCTCTAACCTCAGCCTTGATAGTAACAACACCAAGTAATTATAACCTAAAAGTGATGATTTTCAGGGACGGGAGGAATTAATTAAAAGACTTGGTTTTGAACCTTTCAGAGACGTTCATAACATATTAGATTTTGATTTAAAATGAAGAGGTATTGAGGCAGGTATTGAAAAATAATTTGATGACATGTTCCATGTGCCTTTTGTTGTTTTGTAATAATGACAGCCTTACATCATCAATACATTTATGAATTAGCAATAGACCGCTCAAAATACCCATCGGCTTGATGTTGCCCTTTGTTTTCAGACAGCACCAAGGCAGAGGAAACCCCAAGGGTCCCACCATTCCGCTACAGCTTGTTATTAGTACAAGTGACTTAATGGTGAATTCTGTCCAGCTATTTATATCCTGACCTACTAACCAGGCCATCACTTCCTGAACTTCAATATGCTCTAATTAGTACAGGTATGCCCAGGTGGCAACAATTCTACGCCTAGTTAACAACATATTTGCACTTCGGATCGTTACATGTACATGTAGTCAAACTTCTAACTTCTATTACAAGGCTAAATCCAGGGTTTGGTATAAACATGTTTATTTTTCAAGAACACAAAACACAGTAAGTGACATATAGCAAACAGGGCTGGCAGAACACATAATATACATGTACTGATTGACGGAAACAACAATGTATGAAATATTAGATAAAATGGCTTCATTAATCGTCCTAATAGTATAATGTGGTTGTTCGACAAGAGAAATGACTTGTGGGTAATATTTCACATCGTTAGTGCACCGGCGACCCCTATCTCATTGACATACAATGTACAATAGCAGTTTATGCACATTCGATTAATATTCAATGAGATAGTCACGAGGGTGCTGCTGTACTAGTTTTTTTTCCACTGACAAGTCATTTGCCTGGACAGTCCCTTTGCATTAGCTGTTCGTACTTATTTATTATTTGTTGATTCATAACTAGTGTTATTTCCAGTTGCACTGGTACCATCTGTGACTGCTTCTCATCATGTTATTGAAAATAATCTAAAATCAGAATTTGAAAATTGTCCATCAACAATCCACACATTGAGCAAATGAGCCTTTTGGAGTTTCCATTTCTCTTCTACTTAAATGTTATAGTTCCAATTTTGGTAATCTTGGCCAGTTTAAATTAGACATAACAAGAGTTAAAGGCGAGTGGAAGGGTTTCTGTATTAATTTCTGCTCTCTCTCTGGGCTGAACCAAGAGGAGCTTCAAGAGCCTTTGTAGCTAAGGCCACAGAAACGTGGCTCTGAAAGCCAAGGTTCCCTGGTTCTATTTCCTGGAACAGATTTCAATCTTTGCTCTCAACAATTATAGAATGTCACAAAAAAAAATATTTTAAAGTGCAATAATGTTGTTAATATCAAATGTACATGTAAACAGAACTTAAGTAACTGATAATTTCACTTTTATGACAATGGTGTACTTCTTGGAACACGTTTCTTTTTTTACCAATAACATTGAAGTTTTTAGGGGCAAAAACCAAACCCAATAGTATTGACCATGAGCTTGATTGAATGCTTGCTTGGTGCATAATGCCATGTTCAGAAGTTATTTCACCTACAAGAGATTTGAGGGTGTGCCAAACAAATGGGAAGGCGAAAACATCCTTGACATACAGGACAGGATGAAACAAGGACAGGACATCGAAAAACATTGGCTTCCTGATCATGATGCCCCTTAGCTCTGCGAGCACCAATGAGGCAAGGACATCAAAAACTTCCCACCAACCACCAGTCAGGGGTCGAAATGTTTACCCAAAATTACTTGTTACTGGCGACTTTTGTTGTTACAGGTACTTGTCAGTTGTCACTTGGGATTTACCTTCTTGTCAAACATGATATAACACCAAGATGCATGTTATTTTCTTGTTGTGCCAAGTGACAGGTTGATTTATTTTTTTACTTGTCCTATCCAAAATGTGCTTGTCTTTGACAAGTAGACAACCTATAATTCGACCCCTGTCAGTGCCATATTCTTGTCAGTTGAACAATTACATGTAGTAGGCTGATTTCCCACTAACTTTTCCACCATTTGAATAATTTCTGTTACATTGTTGATATTTTTCAAGAAACATTCCCAAAAATTGATATTTAAAGAGTCACAGTGAGAAACTGATATGCTGTTTAATTCCCCCAAGATTTTGATAGGAATTAGCTAATAATAGACCAGAGATGTTCTTGGAGATCTCTGAGTACACAAGTCTCCCAAAATTAAAATGAAGTGTAAAATACAGATGCGAGTGTGGCAGACGGACAAACAGAGAAGCAAACATTAAGCTGCTGCTATACTTGCAGGGGCCACATAACTAAATGATCTCTCATATTGATTATCCTGGCTTTATACTATATCAAATTGATCAAGATTAATTTTTAATGTGTTATTTATTATTAGAACGCCACGGATATCCTCAATGTATAAGATAAGATTTTATCAGCACAGTATATTATAAAACATGTACATGTATTGATAAATATAGTTGCAGATAGATCACCATGAAGATAGTACAAATGTAAGTATATATAGTTAAAGGAAGCACTTAATATATATATATATATTTATAGTGTATATCTAACATACACATTATTTACATATATACATGAGAGGTCTATCTTACTTCCGAATTCAACTGATCCGTGTCTTGATTGCATATGTTACATTTTATATTTAGTGAACCAACTGTAAACTTGGGTAGTCAACCTTGTGTCTGTGTTTAAGTGACACGGTCACCCATGATCCATCTCATTTCATTTTTTTCATCACCATTCCCACCATCAACTAAATTTGACACCTACCTGTGAAATTGCTAAAAAATGGAGACATCTGTTCTGTTTTATTTTTTTTAGTCCCCCCCATATCCAAAATTTTGCAAACTTGGACCAAACCTAGATCATTATATTTTTGCGCATCTTTTGCAACTTCAGACATTCTGCAGCCTCAGCTGGCAGACAATACAAAAATATTGAAATATACCTCCACATTGAAGATTTCCTTTCTAAATAACCCATTTCATTCTAACAATTATTGTCCCAAATGTTTTTATCCAAAACTTGTTAGGATAGCTTATATTTTTAAAGATTTGTACATGACAATTATTTTTTGTGGTATATCGGCAGCCATCTTATGGACTCCTATATTATCACCTATTGTATACTTTGTTTATAGTTTGTCAGATATAAATACATGTACTTTGTTAGGTGTATATGCTTGATTGATATCTTAGTGTTAAACCATAAAACGCAATGCTCAGGGGTATTTCACCCCTATGACTATGTGCGAGTGAAATGGGTAGATGAAACGATGTTGAATCAATGGCAAAACCAAAGACACACCACAAACAAGCTTCCCGATGCTGCTTAGCTCTAAGAGCACTAGGGCATAAGGAAGCTCTCGTTGTCCCGCCAACCTGGCAACCATTTTATACTTTGTAGAAAAAGAAATAACTGATCAAATTGACATTCTGCCACCTGGGACATCTGTTTTAAAATTCAATAAAATATTCAATTAAGTTCAATAAAATATTCAACATTATTTCGAAGTTCAAAGCCTGACTTGCAAACAAAGTTAGGACTCTCACTGATATAATTTTTAAATGTTACTAAATAAAGAAGATGTTTTACCTATTATAACTTATAAGGATTTTTTTTATCTCTATGTATGTATCCTAAATTTCTAATAATACACTGACATATTAAAGCTTCCGATTTATTATACTTTATTACTTAGTCACAACTCTGTGACATTTCAGCTACCATATATATTTTTGCAAAAAGAAATAGAAAATCTAAATAATTAGTGTGATCTACAGCAGGAGGTTCGTTAAACGTGATAGAAGTCACATCTCCTAATTTACTAAAAATAGCTGACCTTTATTTGCTGTTTCCTTGCTTTGTGGACACAAGAAGCCCTAAGAGGCTAACCATGTGGGGGTCACGATGCTCTAATTTCTAGGTTGTCAGGTCAGTTTGTTTGGCTGGTGTTTTTACAGGCAGCATACGTAATATTATTTCATTTACTGTACAGTGTGCATGGATCCAATCTCTACCCAACTTGTTGTTCGTACCACGGCACCCCTTCTTTAGACAATGTAATCGTCGGGGGACTATCACAAGATTCTTTCAAAAATTATTTCCATAATTTAATAAAAAAAGTCATGTTCTAAAACTATATAATCATTCGTTTGGCAAATTTGGCAGAGCCCAAAAAGCCATAAGGAGTGATTGATTGCTTGTTGTTCAATGGCGTCCTTAGAGTTTTTTTACCTGTATGGCGCGTGCCTATCAAATGGGTAGAGGAAACCAACCTTGACATCACCCGTAACACCAAAGACAGGACAAGAAGACAGGACATCACAACAAATCAGCTTCCTGATGACCGTGGCCTTTAGCTCTGGGATCACCAGGGCATCAGGAAGCTCACTCCATCCACCTGCACCCACTGACAGATTTCCCACATGACGATGTTCTTAAGATTACCCAAGGGCGGACTAGACCGTTACGCTGTCTTAGCTCACATGCTGTCTCACAGAGGTTTTTGGATTATTAGTAAATAAATCCTATAGAAAATTCAACACCCGATTGGTGCTTATGGATCCTCCTTGTGGCTAAAACCATAGGTCAGACAGGGGCCGGCAAATTGCTGGCATACTAAAATAGGCTTGTACCTTTCTCGAGATATTGAATACCAGCCCTATTGTATCGACAAGCCATCCTTGTTTTTGTCATAAGAAGTGTGCTGAGTGAAGGACTAATCGTATAAATTATATTAAATACTGATTTGAAACAGAAAAATAATAAATTTGAAGTCAATAAAGGCAGAAAAACTGTGACTATCAATACGTTATCTGTTCTAGCCCTCTCCGCACACCAGTAGTTCATTTAAGGTGGACAATAAGATGGATCACCAATATCTTAGAGTCAAAGAGTCAACAGAAGGGAGAATGTTTTTGATTCTCTATTTTAGAGTAAGTTGCTGGTAGTGTGAGCAGTATTGGGGGTCAAGAGGGTGACCCACAGTGTGAGCAGTACTGGGGGTCAAGAGGGTGACCCACACAAAACTAAGTCTTGGTGAAGATGCCAATGACAGCTGTGGTTATAATAGCCTACATGTCTAACGGCCTGTGTGTGTAACTGGGCTGAATAGCTCAGGAGTTCAGCAGATGAAGAGCATTGCATGTGGTGGGAGAGAGGCCATAGACAGTGAATGCAGTTGTCTCTTCTTTACAGTACATGCCTTGTCATTGGAGGAGCTCTATCATAGGCTTTAACCCAGAGTGCTCTCCTTTAAACCCAAGGCCTGCCGTATGTAATTTTATAAATGCAGAGAAAGAAAATTTGACATGCCTACACCGGGGATCGAACCTGGGACCTTTGGCTAACAGGCCCAACACTCTACCGACTGAGCTTCATGTACATGTATGTATATAGAGGACGTTGATAGAGCGATCCCAGTCTGTGGTATGTAAATATAGATTATAGGTCAGTAGTGTTGAATAACCAACACTAGCATATCTGCAAGTGTCACACATTGGAAATGAAATAAATAATTTGGAAATTTCAAAAAATACTAACTAAGAAAAAAAAAACAGTTTCTTTGAACTTTGAACACCGTACATGAGGCTATATATCACTTATATAAGGATTTTGAAGTATCTGTGTCTGAGGGAAAACCAAGAAGAAACCTTTGATCTTCGATCTTTATGCTCAAAGTCTTTGTAGGCTTGTGATTTAACAGAACAAATATAACATTCGAGAAACTTTATTAGACCTTGTACTGCTACCAGTTATTGGTATTAGTTATTATGATAACAATATAACAGCAATTCAATTGATTGAATGATTGGTGTTAAATAGCGTGGTTAGGAGTATTTGACAAAAATGAATATGACATTGTGCGACTTGTGCCTGTCAAAAAAACAACAACAAGAGATGACAGTAAATTGTCTTCCTGACGACTCTTCGCTCGGAGAGCACCAGGGCATCAGGAATCTACATGTACTGCCAACCACCAGCTATATACATGGTTTTCAGATGACGTCACACAACTACATAGTATATGCCATTGCCCGCCATTGTTGAGGATACTGGTCATTAGTTAACAATGCTTTGCCTCGCTTGGAACGTTAATCATAATGATGAATAGGCCTACACTCGTTTAGTTTTCGGTAGCCACTTTTGATTTAATGATGGGAATAAGATATTCTATGTTTATGACCCTGTTATCGGCAAGTAATGGGGAAAAAACGAAATAATTAGGGTTGTACTATAGTCTATACACACTGTTTGTCCTAAAAAATGGCGGTACTTCCGGGGTTTTGGTCGGCAAGTGCCCGTATGTGAAAACCATGTAAAATAAAGAGACAATCCAGTTCTGAAGACTGGAATTTAAATAAAACTTTTGTTCACATTTTGGCACAGTCTCTTCAGACACGTAGAAGTGTGTACTGACCAATTTTCATCCAAATGTGAAATTATTTACATGTCGAAAATGTCTACGTTCAGGATGGGGAATCCATTTCGAGTGCTTCAGAGGTAATTGACACTAATTCATTTAATTTTAGAATTGATAAGATCAAAAACCAGTGAACGATGAAAAAAAAAGACCTGTGTCTCGAAATGCATAGGTTACTTGTCAATTTGTGTTACCCTATTTTGCATCATCTTATCTAGGCAAGGAGTTTATTCCGAGGTATAGACTCTCCATCACAATCCCTAGCTTGTCGGATCATGCGACTCAAACCAGAATGCACCTGTACGATTATGATTGGATCCGTAGCAAAATCGACGGATCCAATCAGATGGCGTCTTAAGCAGACTTGGCTGGTTGCGTAGACAGTCTGGCGGCGCCGTACTTACAGACTCGGCAGGCTAATTGCAATCAATGACATGCAGCCTATATATAGGTCATTGGTCGCATTGACTTTGATGTCGGACAGGCCTATAGTGGTGATCTATTGCACGACCCCTGTGATGATGGTATATTAGGTAGGAAATATTACATGTACGTTTCACAACACATTTATCCAGCTCATATAGACAAGTGATGCAGATGTCTATGTTAAAAGTTAAGATGACGTACTACTGTTGGATTTATACTGTTTGTAAGTTCTTGCCTGATTGGTTGGATAATTTTGTAACAAGAAGAGTTAACTGGAGTCATGACTACTTTGCTCAAACGAGGGCGTAGCGGTAGCCTTAGAAAATGGGCTCAGGTTTGATTTCATAACCATCGCCCTAGTGAACAATGGCGGAAAAGCGTGCGTTATTAGAATT
>JAVFBY010081455.1:0-12363 GCA_034781015.1 Tonicella lineata
GCTTGGGTTGGGGGGCGCCTAGGGGGGTGGCGCCCCTCCTCTGGTTGTCTTGTTTTTTTAGTTTGGGTCTTGTTTTTTTAGTTTTTGGGTTGTTTTCTACACATTTTTTCATGTACTACCACTGGGAGCCTCCACGACCGCCTCCGCCGGCCACACAGAGTGAGTTTGCTGGCCCCCCCTAACGAATTACCAATTATTTATCTACGCAAAGACTTATGTGCTTGATATTTCTACACATTTTTCTCTGTACTACCGCTGAGAGCCTCTGCGGCCGCCTCCGCGACCTCATAAAAGAACTATGCTCACCCCCCCTGCTGCTCATACTTTATCAAGGTAATCTTGTTTGTATTTTCTTTGTATTGTAAACTAGAACACTGACTGTCAGGAAGGCCCCCACATCTCTTGGCAAATACGACGAGGCTAGACATGTTAAGAGGGTTGGGAGAAAAACTGGAGCAGAAGAAGTTTTAAATATTATTAAGAAATAAGATGTAAATCTGTTGACTCTTGCTTGTTTGCAAATAAGTTACACACAAAAAGATGAAAGTCAAACTTGAGTGGCATATTCATACCATGAGCATTTATACCATGATTATTCACATCAAATTTGAACATAATCAGATCACTTCGTTCGAAAATTCATATGAAAAGCATTCACAGCAAATTTAAACATAATTTGATCACTATTTCAAAAGTTAGACTTTAGAGCTTGGAAAAGGCATATGGGCGGACATACCAAAACCATCGACCAATCTGATTGCAGTATGCAAATAAGTTATCCACTGAATGTGATGAAATTCAAACTTGAGCGGCATATTGATATGTGTTACACTCCCAGCATTAGGAAAATTGAATACGATCTTATCACTCATTCAAAAAATACAGCAGGGAATAAGAAGACGGAAAATGGACCAGTCAGATTGCATTATGCAAATAAGTTTCAGGCTAAAAAATTAAAATTTAACTTGAGCAGTGTATTCATACGATAAGCATTCACAGCAAAATTTAACAAAATCCGATGTCTCTTTCAAAAGCTAAAGCATGGAAAATGAATATGGATGGAGGTGCCGATTACTATAAGGCACCCGCATCTTTTGCAGGCCTAACAAAACTCTGTTAAGTACATTAATTTGTCATACTTAGACCACACCAATTTTCCCCTTCTGTTTCTCCATTTATGAGATGAATGGAAAATACTTTTTGAATCAGGGATTCATTGTGGGTAATGTGTTCAGCAGAAGTCAATTGTTTTCCCCTTGCAACATAGTGAAGATAGGATATAGGATTCGGCCCATACGTATGGGTGTACGTACATACATACGTATGTATGTAAAGCGGAGTTTGTCATCACTCTAGCGCCTTTATTTATGGATGATCTTTTTTTTTAACTTCACACATACTTATTGAGTAAATCTCTTGGACAAGTTCGCATTTCAGGATGTTATGGTCAAGGTCATTTTGGCTATTTTTTAAAAAAATTTGTCATCACTCTAGCGGCTTTATTTATGGATGCATTTTTAAAAACACATATTTAAGTAAATTTCTTGGACAAGTTCGAATTTCAGGGTTGTAGGGTCAAGGTCATTATGGCTATAGTCTAATTTTAGAAACTCTATAGGATTTATTTATGGATGATTTTTTTTTTTAACTTTGCATTATATGCTTAATAGGTAAATCTCTTGGACAAGTTCGAATTTCAGGGTCGTAGGGTCAAGGCCATTATGGTTATTTTTTAGAAAAAAAGTTTGTCATCACTATCAGATTTATTTATGGATGATTTTTAAAAAAACTTCCCCCACATTCTTATTAAATAAATCTGTTGGACACGGTCATTATGGCTATTTTGAGGATAAAGTTTGTCATCACTTTAGCAGCTTTATTTATGGATGATTTTTTGGGAAACTTCACCCACATTCTTATTGAGTAAATAAATTTCTCGGACAAGTCCAAATTTCAGGGTCCTTTGTTCAAGGTCATTATGGCTATTTGTTGTTCTCACATGTAGCTATTTTACACAATGCAAGTAGATCACAACTGACATACAGCGAGGGGATTGGTATCTCTTGAGATGCCTTGTTTATCCAAGATTTTTAAAAAAAACTTCACACACATGCTTATTAAGTAAATCTTTTGGACAAGTTCAAATGTTATAAAGAGTCATTGGGTCAAGGTCATTATAGCTAAAAAAAAATTGTTCTAAACATGTAGCCATTTTACACAATGCAAGTATGCTTTGTTTTATTTTAATGTATGTTTGCTTTTGTCAGATATAGAATTAGAATAAAAAAAATAAATTGTTCTGTTTTTGAGTGCCAGCACCGAATTACCAGTATATAAAAAAATGATAGGATCAGGATTCTAACAGAAGGGTCTAAGGGCCTTTGAAACACAAAATAAAGCTGATGTTGCCTTATTTACATACAGGATTGGCAAAAGTTTATGTGCAGTCAAGAAAAAATAATCAATATCATATTTTTGCATATTACCTTACTCATGAGACCTGATTTGTTTGATCTGGAAATTGGTGTAATTTCTTCTCCCATATATGCCTCAATATCTCCTTTTCTAATGGCATCATGATAAACTGAAGTAAAAATCAGTTTTACATGTATTACGAATGACTTTATATGTGAATATAAAATGCAATTTGTAGATATTGATTGATTGATTGGATGGTATTAAAGTCCTGCTCAGGGGTATTTCACCTATATGCGAGTCAAATGTAGAAAACCGCCCTTGACGTCACCGGTAACATCAAAGACAGGACAGACCAAAAACAGGACATCAGAACAAATCAGCTTCCTGATGCCCCTTAGCTGAGAGCACCAGGGCATTAGGAAGCTCACGCCAACCATCAAAATTTGTTTATACTGTAAAAAGTAAAATACATGTACTATTTAAGATGCTGAACAAACGTCTTCTTCTGACAACCCTATTTAATGTTATTCTGATAGCGTTATACATTTGACAAGTGCTCAACTTTCATACAACAGAATAAGTATTTTAATTAAAAAAAAAAACATTCAAGATTATCCTGATAAGATAAATTAACAAAAGAATATTCTATTTGTAAATCTTGCGAAAGTTTTAAGAAAATGATAAAATAATTAAGAAAACAGTTTTTCCTTACCTTTACCACCCTTCTGTTTCTTTTCTTTGCTCTTCCTGTGTATGTCCTCAGATGCAGTTCTTCCTCTTTCTGTTACATGTTTGACCTCAGAAAAGTAATTAGGAACAGAGCTTGTGCCTTGTAATTTCAGATGTCTTGTCTGTAATAAGCTTGGTTGAATCACATCATCAAAATAGAACTCCTCAGGTTCTGCTCTTCCTAGCATGCTACTCTGTTTTATAACGGCAAGAGAAATAAAGATAAAAAGAAAATCCTAAGGGAATGTATATATAACTTACTGTCTTATATACAGCATAAATCTGACCAACGTCATTCGTTGTAAGGGCTACGAGATCGTCTTTCTAGACTACCTCGAACACTATTAATAGACAATGAAGATATACTACACTACTTTGTGTTAACTATTACAGGTCTGAAACAAAGAGTTTTAAGCCAGTTCTACATGCACATTTGGATCCATTTTACACTGGCCACGACGCAACATTTTGTGGATGTTGCTTGTGTACTCAAATAACAAGTTTGGCCCCCATTACTTTCGTCACAGTTTGGTTTATTTTCTAGGTAACTCTTCACAAGTTAAGTAAATTTGACCAGACACAACTACATGTATATCGCAAGAAAAGATTACGAGAAAAAAAATTACTAACAATTTCCGAGTTGGATGAGCTTCTCTCTTGTGATGTTGATTCTGTCACAGATGTAGGGTCATTTTCCACTGTACTGCTGAATGTGACATCTATAGTATTACTCCAGGATGAACAAGATTCTGTGTCTGGAAGGACTTCAATCTTCAAATCTTGTTCTGTGCTCAACACACTTGACTCTGATACCTCATTGGTGACCATGTCACGGCACTCCATTCCAATCACTGGTTTGTATATTTCACCAAATGCACCTTAAAAAGATTAAAGTACATGTCATGTATGATGCTCTTTTCCAAAATAAACCTTATTTTATTTTTTTAGTGGATTCTTATTTCCTTAAATATAGACAGACACAAATAAGTTGTTTGTAGAATAACAAACGACAACAATCTAACCATCCTAAAAAAGAATGTAGGAAAAAAATCATTGTTTTAAATTCAATACAATTTCTTTTTTTTGGGGTCTCCTGAATGCATTGTATGCTGAGATGAGTCTGGGTTAAATCTTTTGAACAAATTTCATATAATATAAATCTTATACTTGCAGGGTGAGGATTTATTTAGAGGAAGAAAACACACACACATGCACACACAATTTTAACGAAAGAACATTAATACAAACGTTTCCTTGAAGGCCACAATTAGATGTTGTGTATTATAGTTTACTTCTAAGTAAATAACCCACCAAAACTCATTTCTTTCTTTATTCTGTCCAGATGTTGATTAACCCAATCTAAGATCTCTTCTGAATCACCACTATCTACACTGTTTATATCTGTAAGAAAAAAAATACTTACCTTTAAATTCTACATATAGGCTCATTAAATTATCTTTGCTAAATTTTAATTGTTAAACTGCTCTCTCAAAATTTTAGTTAACTCACCAGATATATATGTTAATGGCTCACTCTTACTGGACTGGATATAGTTCTCTTTTGGTGCTACTTCATATAAGTCTGAAGAAAATTAAAGGTCGAATCATATGACATAATGTTAAGAAGTTAAAGAACTCAAGTCATATTACAAATATATTCTGGTATTGAAGTGTATACAACTAGTCATGAAAAGTTACATACATATTTTATTTGCTACGTGTTAAAGTAATCCATATGTATGCCCTCAGCTGGAGTTGCAAACTGGCGTGCAGTTTAATAATACTAGTTCTAAGGAAAATTGAAAATAATAATATTGATGGCATCATGGGTCAGTTAAACTGTCCAGTTTGAAGTAATATGTTTTATAATGTTTTACATAACGGCCCTATTGTTCGCAGTCAGTGCTTCTTTTCACATATTACCTTCTTTCTCGAACTGTAGTAGGTGATAACAGATGTATGTATGTATATCTGTATTAACCAGTTGTCTAACCAGAATATACGCCTGTTAAAAACCATCAACCAATACAGAAGTTAAAAACTTACCTATGACGTCGATCTCTGCATCATTATGTCTAACACAAATTCTTCACAGTATAACTGGTACGCGACTCGATTATATATTATTTAGCAGACCAGATGTCTTGCCCTAACATCTTCTAGACTGAAAAGCAAACCGTTTTGACCTTTGACCGTTTTGACCTTTGAACGTTTTGATCTTCATTTTTTACACCAATTTTAAATTACTGGAATCTGAACAGCAACATTTTAGGTGAAGAAAAACAAACTACATGTATACTACTACCTGAAAACAATGGTATTAGGAATGAACTGTGATAAATTGTACTGTTCTAAGTGAATATCATCGCAATGTCTGTGCAAATCGGGTTTAATCATACAACTAATGTGTGCTTTTATACTTTGCATAATATATGATGCTGCTAATTAACGCACCCTCGAGCTAGAACAGTGGATTTTAAGTTGGGGAATATCCTTGTGATACTGCATTTATTAAAAACAATGCGTCTTGGTTCCTTTTGGCATTTAAATCAAATGCATGCAATGATTTTCTAAATTGGGTATGCAATAAGAAGCACTCGTAGTGAACAATAGGGTCATTATGTAAGTGGGTTAGAACCCGCACTCTCTGTGTTTCAGGTTGTTTAGAGACTGCAGGAGTTGGTTATATGACAGACATCAGGCTAAGCCCTCAATGCCATGATATCACCTTGTCCAAGCAGTTTCTACCTAGTCTGAAACATCTCAAGCTCACGTTCTAACCCTTTACACAGTACTTGTACATACCCTTATTTGTGTCATGGCAGGGTACAGATGTTCTATTATCTTCCTCATTACTGTGTTTCTGTAAAATATATTACAATATTATTGCGATTTATTTAAATATTTGCTTTGCTTTACTATACTCTCCAACAGCAACAAGCATTTTTGTTCAATTCACAAGTAGCAGGTCATTGGCGGAAGCTCTCGGATGCCCTGGTTCTCCCATTAGCTAAGGGGCATCAGGATGCTGATTTTTTGTGATGCCCTGTCTTTGATGTTGCCCGTGGCGTCAAGGGTGGCTTCCTCCACCCATTTGACTGTCACACCGTCATAAAGGTGAAATACCCCTAAGCCCACGTTTAACACCAAGCAACCAATCAATCGATAATTCATAATGCAATTTAATTCACAATGACTAATGTTAAAGATAACTTGTACATATAATAATCTTAACTACTGCTAGTTGATGTTGTACCTTGTCTGAAAATGTTTCTTCTGTTTGTGGAATTAGCTGCTGAAAAGACATCAAGGGAGAGCAAAATAAGTTACAAGTTTACAGGAAACCACAATCAGAAAAGAGTAAAAATAGTTTTAAACATTTTATTAGTTTGTTATGATATCCAGATGATACTACATTGTATACTTACATGTATATTTTATAAATGTAGAGAGAAAATTTAGCATGCATCAGCACTACACATTGGTCCTATAGGACCTTTGGCCAGCAGGAAAGAAATTAAGAATAAGAGACAACCCAGTAATTTCAAATACTGCTACCGTTTCTGTTTGTTGTTGATACTTCTTTACTAAATTCCTGACACTTCCCATACCACCGTACCATCTTCCGTCTGGTGTTTTTGGAGATTTGGTTTTAGCTGTCTCTTCAGGCTGTCTAATTAAGCAACTTAAATGATAAAAAGACAAACAAGCAATGAATAAGTACAATAGAAACTGTCCATATGTTGTTATGCAGTGTTCTATCTCCAGTCTGTATTCGATAACTTTATATTGTTTTCTCTTAAGCAGTGTATATGGGTTACCCTTAATAACAAATCAAGACACTCTAAGCGATGGTTGACGAGAGGTTCCTGTGTTATGATGATCCCTCATCTCAGGAAGTTGATTTGCTGTGGTGTCATGTTTGCATAGTGCGATTGTCCTGTGTTACCTTTGTTGCCAGTGATGTCAAGGTTGGTTTCATCCCCTCATTGAACTAGAACTCCATCATTTTAGTGAGATAACCTTACGTATGGAGTAAAATTCTAATCAAACAAATTTTTTTAATTCTAAACTGCACCTTTAGTTCTTGACTTCATAACAGTTCTACTAAAAGCATGTACAGATAAAGGAAATGTTATGCTTGCTTAATAAAGTTTGAAATATTATGGTTTGAAAAGGGCATAGGTTTAATGGCAATCATGGACACTCAGTCAAGATTGTTTAAGCATACTGTACCTTTCTTTTTCTTTAGAATCTTCTTGCCTTGTCTTTTTCGTAGGCTGGCATATCACAGCTTTGTTTACTTTAATATCAGTTGACTCCGCCAGGATTTGATTTCGTTTTCTCATTGCTTCAAGGACTTCAGGTTTTAGTGGAACTGTGGATGTTTTTACAGGAGATCCCATCATGTAGTTAAACTTCTTTGGAGAAGAATCGCTCCTGAAAGAACTGTTTGATATTGAAGATGATGTTCAGTACATAATCGAATACATACAAGGCCTACATGTATTTCTATCATCTAAATCCACAAAATCAATGGGGGACTCATAAATGCTGGAAAGGGAGATAAGATTGGACCCTGACTCCGCATAATGCATTCGAATCTGACTCATATTAATGACGTCACAGATGCAAAACGTCTGTGACGTTATAAAATTGCGTCACTTTTGAATGCATTACACGACGTCAGGGTCTAAAATTATCTCCTTTTCCGGCATTTACGAGTCCCACATTAGTCCACTCAGCTAACTTTGTCTTCTCAGTTGGCTGTCTTCTCATAACGAAAAGTCCAGTTGGTTGAGTGAACGTGGCCGGAATTCACTGCTGGCGATTCCGTGCTGGAATCTAAATAATGGTCATTCAGATAATGGTCACTTTCTAAACGAAACAAAAACTATTTCATTTTAATGCCCAAGGGCTTAGCCAGAAATCAAATGTATGGTTACCAAAATGGTAATTTTCCTTCACTTTTTAAGTATAAACTGGGTGTCCAAATTTCACAATTTCCCTACCTCCTGCATGTTACAGTTGCTTAAAACAGGGTGTCCAATTGCGGCAATTGTTCAATTCAGAATGTCCAAACGATGGTCGACGGGTAGACACCCTTCTGCTTAAGTCCTTGTTGATGCCTTAACGCATAGTGCTGTCCAGAGAGATGTCTTGGTGCCATTTGAGACACCCAAAGTATTTAAATCAAATTTAACATAGGAAAGACAGGAAAAATACAAAATGAGACACCCTGTTTCTGGGAAAATGGTGATTTGAGGTGCACTTTTCTTGATTTCTGGCTTATAAAATGCTGACTCAGAGGGCTTGGGTGTTGGGATGTTTTCTTTTTTGGGTTGCAGTCTCCCAATTATTCAGAATTATTATGCTCTAACATAGACACTAAAAAAATAATGAAAATACTGATGTTAATGGTCACTTTCTAAGACAAAGATACACAATTTTAATCTATAATCCTTCGCAGGGTTTGTAATGACGTAAGATCAAAGTGAGAGCACTGAGGCCGATTCCACAAAGCTGTTTTATACCTAAGTCAAAATCTTTTAATAATTCTAAATAATCTTGTTTTGAATTTTGACATTTTATATTAGGGACATATTTTCTTGAAGCCACTAGGTACATACTAATTTTAATATTATATCTGTTAACATTTTGAACACATACTTCAATAAAATTGAATTAAGTAATTTGACTTTAATTCAGAAATTGTTTTGTGGAATCGGCCCCAACACTCAAAACAAAACAGACAATCAATGGTTATTAAAGTCTGATAATTTCAGATAAGATAGGTAAATTTATATACGCAAGTTTGACAACAAAATTTCAGTCGGGACATAGCTCAGTAAGATAAAACGCTTGAATGTGGGCTCAACATTTTTAGGACGAGTCCCCGCAAAACCATTATTTTTTAATCCTAATTTTTTTTTTCTTGTCCAGGTTTGGATTTAGGGTAAGTTTTTTTAACTTATGTTTTATTTGTGTTTACATTAGGATAGTATGTTCTTCTACCAGTTACCCTTTTAAGTTAACCGCTATGGCTTGGTAGTTGATGCAATTTTATTAAATCCATGTGAACTCATAACACTAACAGACACACATTCTGCGAGTTTTTAAACCTTTTCCTAAGAAGCAAAGTGTTAAAAGACTAGGGCACCTGTTATCAGCATACAAGTATTACACTCAAACATATAAAAACAAACCAGATCAATCAATGGTCATTGGTTCAATTTAATTTGTTAATAGTTGAATATATTTATGTTCAAGGCAACTGAAATTCTAAATGGTAAATCTCGGTTAATTATTCTGATTATCTTCCAATTTCACTTTTTCACGATCAGTAAAAACATTCATATCAACATCACTCAAATCATTGTCATCTTCATTACTGTCATCATCACCAAAGGTTTCTGATTGAACACCAAAAAGACGAGATTTTGCCATGACCTGAGCTGCCAAGTTGGCTGAGAAGGTCATATCAGCACCAGTATACTGTTCCAGTCGTTCAGAAACATTTGTAGGTTTTTCAGAATTTACAGATTGAATAATTTCAGACAAAAGAGAGGAGGATTCCCCTTGACCTAATTCAGAATGAACAGGTTTGATTAATTCCTCACTATCGGCTCTTTTGATCTTTGACGTTTCATTATCGTGAGAATGATTCGTTGTTACGTCTAGCTTTTTATCAATTGTTCCATCTTCAGTAAAGGTAGGGTGTGACACCAATGACAGTGAAGTATCTGAAACCTTAGGTTTGACATCTCCATGTTTTGCTTTCAAAATATTCTCTTCTTTTCGTCTTCTTTCCTCGGCTAAACCACAGATTACCGACTTCAACTCAGACAAAAGTCTCTTTGCTTCTTCCTTCTCTTTTTTCTTCTTCTCTTTTTCTTCTGGCGTTAAAAACTCGTCCCATTTCAAATACTCAAAATCTTCGACTTCTTCATCCACATAAGCTTCAAAAACTTCATCCTCAATAATAGGCTCTCCAATTATTTCTATCAAAGGTTTAGTTTCTGGATGATCGCAATTCGAGGCAGGTGAATCTTGTTGTGTTTCTGATGAAATTTTCGTCTCAATCTTAAATAGTGTATCAGACTGAATTTGCCCTTCTGTCCAACAATCATTACAAGCAGACAACTCTGCCTTCACTAGGGAAAGTTGATTCAACCAATCCTTTGAGCTTGATCCTTTCGAAGAAGACTTTTCATTTTCCATTGCCTTTTCAATTTCTGTTGCAAGAGTTCTGGATGTGCGTAAAGCAGACTGTAAATGAAGATCTAGACTGTGTATAGCTACAAATAACCCTTTAAGAGGGGAATCATCACCAATAACTAGCGGGGATTGGGGTTCTTCAGTTTGAGCTGTACTGGCATACTGGAAGCTATAGAAGTGAGTCAGTGATTTTGAGCTCTCCTCTAGCATTGACATGGACGGTTGAATGACTTGTTTTAAAATCCTTCTAATAGAGATCTGAGGAGATTTTGTTGAAGGCCAACTGGACAAAGACTGGAAACAAATTGCAAGACAACGGACAAATTCAGACTGCTGCAGACTCCATAAGTTTGTCATAGCTTTTAATGAAGCAATGGAAAAGTTATCAGTTGCTTCCAATAGCTGTGAAAGCATTTCAGGTGAGTTTCCTGTTATTTGAAGACAGGGTCCGTAGTCTTCCAAAGGAATAAAAGCCAGGTATTGGGAGGTGCTTTCTCCAGGTGAGAGTGGATAGAACTTCTGTAGAAGTTTCTGATTGCACTTTCTCAAAGATATCATACTATCTCGCGCAGTATGAAACAACTGGTGACGCAGCTCTGGACATTGACGTGCAGTTTTTCTTGTTGTATTTTGTTCTAAACCAGAAAGAGGCCCAGTATTTGCCACAAAAGTGAATCCTCTAGCAACCAACTCACATTCTTGGATGAGCCTTATAGATTTTTTCAGTAAGGATTGAAAATTTTCCAATAGTTTTAGATAGTCAATAAAAATATCCACTTGTTCGTCCAACTTTTTCCCCTTAATGTAAAGGAAAAGAGAGCACCCACTCATCAACATAATGCAGCAAGTAGCTAGAATCACAACTGGATCTGCAAAGAAAATCTTTTGCCAGGATTTAGGGATCATAAGGATCCTTTGAAATATAATTGCAACAAAAAAAAATATAACTCCAACAAATCCCAAAACTTGTTTGCCACTTTTTTGACAATTGTTGACCAAAGGTCCAAGAAATTCTTGCAAAAAATGTAAATCATCTGGCTCTAAGGTCTTACAACCACGCAGCCGTACATAAACTTTTCTGTTCAACTCGGCCTCCATGTTTCCAAGGATAGTTTTTAAATGCAGAAAACCCAGGCATTCCGACCATAATTGTTTGTATTTCATAATATAGTCGATCGATTCTTCTGATAAATTGTGCTCATTTTCCACGTTTTCAATCGTCTTATCTTGGTGTATTTCCGTTTCAATGCCTTCCACACCCATCGATTTCAAATGCTGGTGGAGGGCAGAATTTTCAAATAATACATCTTCATCAGATTCCATTTTTATTTTGTTTCAAAACTGTTAATCAGTTTTTATGTCATGTGATGAAAGTCTGGATTGAAAAATTACTCCAACAGAAATCATGTCTTAATCAGGTCTGCTAAAGTTCTTTTCTCTTTGACAATATTTTTTTAAAATCCAATTACGGTATTGGAAATCAATTAATGTTTATAACAGGCACAATGTTCAGATTTTTACATCCAAATCAGTTTTCATCTGAGAATTTCTTCATTTGTTGATGATCTCAAACATGCCTATTGCGATGGTTAGTTAATTTTGTCCAGGAAGTAGACTTTTTTTTCTTCTTCAAAAGTTGATTAGTTCTCTGTTGGTGTGTTGAAAACTCTATGAGAAAGTCAGCCTCTGAAATAAATACAAACATCCAATATACAACCAGAATATATACAAGTAAATGCTACAGCTAAATATTTAACTCATTGGCAAGAGGAAGTTGAAATGGTTTTATTCTGTTTCCTCGCCAATAAAGCGTGTGAATCAGCTAGAATTCTAAATAATTAATGGAATTTAAAATCTCAAAATCTGACATCCTTTTAGTGAACATTTTCCAACCTTTCAGGAAATAATAGCGAAAAAAAAACCAACACAACTACTGTGTTTTTCATAGACTGTCAATTTAGGTTTGAAAATTAAAACCTAGTTAATTTTTTTTTGGGGG
>JAVFBY010081566.1:0-12355 GCA_034781015.1 Tonicella lineata
AATTTTGTTTGGTACAAATGAACTTTCTGAGACATTTTATATATGGCAAGTTACTAAATGGCTCAGTGAAGGTGTTTGAAAAGCGATATTGTTTGTCATCGAGAGCAGCATGATATGGCGGCCCAATTCGAAAATCTCTCTGGATAATTTTTTTGTAAATGTGTGTCTAAGAGCGAATTTTTTAATACATAGAACATTTTTAAAATACTTTGGGAGGTTCACGGGTTTGGTCCTTGAAGCTGACTAGCTACTGTTAACCTAAACCCACAGTTCCACTTAAGTTTACCTGCTGGATTCTGAGATAACTAAAAGGCCCACTATTACCGCGAGAAGGGGTAAAATTTCATATAAAAGAAAAAAAGGCGAGTTTTATTCCCCACCAGATAGAAAAAGTTATGAACTTTCTGTTTTCGTCATAAACTGAAAGTTTTGAGAAAGTCGGTACACAAAACATCAATGTGCGCCCCAACATGCAACTTGAAACGTCGCATTGTATATTTTAAAGAAAGTCATTTAAGTGATAAATTGTGTGCTTACATTAAGCTTCCACACAAGTTGTGTGCGCTTCTCGTGGTTAGTGGGCCTTCAACCCTCAAAAGCTCTCATGAATTATTGACTATTCTCATGTGATGGGTAAAACCAGAGCATGATTATGTAATACCCCTGAGGTTAGTTCGACCCGGCTTACCCTTCCTGTAATATTGATTAACAGAGTAAACAAGAGGTTTACGATTAAATCCATAATATCACCCTTCTGCTGTGCCAAGAAAACAGTATACATCGTGTCAGGAAAATACCTTAATGGTCCACGCTATCTATGATAAACAGCTATATATTGGACTACATTGTTAAATAAGACATATATATACCTTGTCTTGAAATGTTTCACAGCATGTGCATGCGATATTTGACAATATAGCCTAATCCAATAGATCTGTATAATGAACTATAGCCACAGATCAACTAAGTATAGAGAATAATTTTTTAAAAATCTTAATATTGAAGCGATTTTTTTCGTATTAATATTTCAGGACGTAATGTCAATTCGTCGTTGTCATTATCAATGGTTTTAAAGAGACACAGTTGCCAAAAATATTGATCTTTTTAATCGAGTAACGCGAATTGGCACTCTAACAATACCGGATGTACTAAGGATGGCACGCCCTCTTTCGAATTTTAGCATGATTTATCTCTTGAAAAAAAACACACATTGGTTTTTTTTTAATTTTTTTTATTTCAACGGCATTGTTTTACTTTATGGACGAAACGTTAACACTATATAAAATCATAGCAATCTGAATATGTTGATAAAAATTATTTTTCTTGTTGGGCTTCTAGAACATTGAAAGAAAATATCGAGTCATTTAGTGACACTTCGTCAAAGTGTATTCTGAGAAACCGAGGCATAGGAAAGGCGTCATTTTTCAACAGGTCGAACGCGCGTTCTAGCTATGCTGCCATAAAATGACAAAAGAAAGTAAGTAACATGCAAACATATTTTCTTAGTTTGTCTTTAAAGCTTCGTATATTTAAAACGTATATATTTCTAAAAGGGATTTGTTTCATGTTTGTCGCTTGATCCAGGCGCCAAGTGTTAGCAAAAAGAAGTCAGACGTTAAAAAATGTCTGATATTTCCATTCTTTTGTCATTGTGAGGGCAGTGACAATACTGTTCTTGTTTTTTCGTGTATTATTTATGTGGAAATCATCAATCTAAAATGTGTATTGGAAAAGATCAACGTGTTCCATTATTTCAATGGATTACATCAAGGCTGTCGGCTGTATATCTGGATTAGTTTTATTTCTGGACATATCCCATTATTCACAGATTTATATTATTTAAGATACACTCTAGATCCCTAGGGTGTCTACTAAAACATATATAAACGACCGCAAATCGCATTAAATGTGATTTAAGAGAGTGAATTAGCGAAATGCTGTCCAATGTATTGGTAATTCTAGACGATATCAACAGTGTCCACTAATACTGTTTGTCTATGTGCACATGTCGTCACGGATTAGCTAAAAGCCGCTAATGGAAGGTTTAGTTTTAAGCGGATATTAGGTTTCCAGAATAATTTCTAATAAACGTAATGATGTCTGCAATAAAAAAAAATATATATTTTTTTAGTTTGCAACCGAAGTAATTGTTCGATAATTATGATCACAGACTGTTATATTGAATATCAATGAACTGATCAATGAACTCACGTGTATAGCTTATGATGACATTTAAGTGACTGGCATTTAACATAGTGTGGATTTCAATCAATTCATATCAAGTATTTTAAATAGAAATTCAAATCTTTCTACTCTCCGTGGAGTCTTTGATTCTATATAATGGTTGGTCATTTAAAAAGGCTATATACCTAAGAATCGATTGAAACGAATTAAAACCGGTTACAAATATCAGCATCGAGAATGTGCGATATAAGGTGCGAAAATAAAAATAAAGTTTTTGAAATCTATATAATGCGAAAGTTTTACAGACTTTATTATTATTTTAATACGGTATATTGCACATTATCAACGTTGACATTTTGTGAAAGCTTATACTTTAGGCCATACTAGACAAATAGAGAAAACCCGGTTTAATTCGTTTCAATCGATTTTTGGCCAAAATTCTAAGGTTCACAATTATTATCTCCAATTTTGATTAAAACCTTCGCCGTTATATAACTGGCTTGGTCATAAAGAAGCTCCAATTTTTTTAAAAGTGATATTTGATAAATTGTCGTAAAATGCGCGTTTGTCTTACGCCGAATTACAGCTATACGCTCGGCCTACACGATGATGTATGGTATACGACAATAGAGCATGTAATGCAATTCTTTTTAATCTTTGGATAAACTTTACACATTCTTACAGCTTTCCGAGGAGAAGGCGTCTCCATCTGGGCAGTAGTGCAAGAAACTGAAGGCTTGAGATAGTGCCTATTTGTCCCAAACGTTCAGCCTGTGTTGAAAAGCTAGATGGTGTAGCGGTATAACCCGACAATTGCTCCGGCGACATTTGCTCCGGCGACAATTGCTCCGAAAAAACGGCATTTGATCCGGCGACAATTGCTCCGCGACAATTTCTCCGACGAAAATTGCTCCGGCGACAATTGCTCCGGCGACATTCGCTCCGGCGACAATTGCTCCCATTGTACAAATTTCTACGTGGGTGTTGAAAGATGAAAAAACATAAAAAAAAAATAAATATTAAACATATCAAATAGGCCCCCCAATAGCTTACGGAAAATTGACAGTCGTCAGCCACATGTTTCGCCGATTATATGGCACCTAATACAGCAGATCAATATTGGGAACGCAGCCATTGTCGCGGAGCAATTGTCGCCGGAGCAAATGTCGCCGAAGCAATTGTCGTCGGAGCAAATGTCGCCGGAGCAATTTTCGCCGGAGCAAATGTCGCCGGAGCAATTGTCGTCGGGGCAATTGATGTCGGAGCAATTGCCGCGGAACAATTGTCTCCGGAGCAAATGTCGCTGGAGCAATTGTCCTGGACAGCTTACTTTTAATGTTTACAAAATGTTTATCTGATTCGCTCTACAGTCGACTCCATTTTATGTAGTGATATGCATCAAAATGAAACAAATTATGCGTCAATCGGCGAATTACTGCTGTAAGAATGCGACGAGCTTACATGACGATGTCGTACGACAACATAGTAATTAAATGTTTTAAAATCTTTACAATCAAATGTAATTGTGATTAGGTTGTCAAAAAATAATTAATAGAATGTCCAACTATACACATTCATACAAATTTCAAAGGAATATGTTTTCCGTAAAAGGGGTTTTCCCAATGACTCATGTATACGTCATTGGGATTTCCAGCCTTGAAAATAATGCACGAAACCGAAAGCTTGACATGTCGCCTATTTGTCCCGAAGTTCTAGTCTGCATTGAAAAGCTAGATAGTACTTTATGGTAACAAAATGGAACTTGTTGTCTGAGGTTATAGTGCAATCAGACGAAAATCATCCAACCCAAGTCTTTGACTATTACCGCAGATCAACTTAATTGTACAGTACCAATATCAATATCTGATATAAGTTATAGATATGAGATAAGTTTACGATATCAAAATTGTATATCTCGATCACTTAACATAAAGCATTTCAACAAATCTACCGCTTGTCATTAAATTATCAAAATTCTAAAATTCTAAAACTAAGCAACACCACTTGAATTTTAAATATGATTTAGTGACCTTAATGTCTGATATTTGCTTTATTCAAGCGGAGATATACATGCCCCTCATTCAATATAATCTCAGATCTATATTATTACTTATCCATATGATATTTTACAAGGTTAGTTGAACTACATGGACATAACACAAAAGGACATAGCACTGACCTAATGTTACATTTTCGCCGTACAATCTTAGCAGTAGGCTATATCTTTTAGACACTGCAGGCCAAGGGCATGGAACAAACTTTCAATAGCATCTTTGATCATCTTCACGCACTGCTGAAAAAAAGTTCGCAAATGAAACAGATACGACCTTTGTACGTGGTATTAAATATAAAGAAAAAAAACCTACACAAAATGTAGAATAACTGAGCCAAACTTCGTATTCTATTGCAAAAAAGCAGCTTTGCTCATCTTCACGAACAGTAAAAATAGTTCGTAAATAAAACAGATACTGCCTTTGTCGGTGATATTAAATATAAAACAAAACGGTGGGATCGCTCTATCGACGTTCTCTATAGCTCAGTCGGTTGAGTGTTAGCCAAAGGTCCCGGGTTTGATCCCCGGTGGAGACATTTCAAATTTTCTTTCCCTGCATTTATAAAAAATATACACATAGGGCCTATATGCCTATTTCTGTTGTTGTTTTTTTTGTTTGGATTTATTCTGAGACATCTGATGTTATTATTAATTGTTGTTTTACCATATATATGTACCAGACATATGTTCTTTGGTGTATATAACAAGCTCATTAGAATATTCACGACAATGTATATTATTATATTGGTGAATAAATCAAATTAAATGGTGAGATGTGGCTTTGTTTAGGCTTACTACCAATTACACTGACAGAAGGTCTAAGTCTTCCATATTAATGAGAAGCATTGAAAATAGTTTCCCCGAGAAGTAATCAACTATCAGAACTACTTACCAACAGTTTCAATCCAGGTCGGCGTGAATTATTTATCTGCAGCACGATAAAATCGACATTGTAAGTCATATTATGCTCATTTAATGAGGCGATTGTAAAAAGTGTTTACAGACAGATGGAAGCTATACATAAAGCTATGATAGCTTATTGATTTAAACTACATGCACTTGGTACATGTTAGTCGTCGTTCATAATTCCATTCCAGTGATTCAATCCAAACAAATATAGATTTTCTAGTACAAATATTAACTCTTTAAAGTGACGGTCATACACAAATTAGTTAGTTTCGCCGTATTACAAGATCACATGAGTTATGCGCATGTTTCACTATAAAAGCAAAAGTGTTCGTTTATCCCATCCGGACTAGGAAGGTTATGTAGAGGTTTAGAAGTAACCACAAATATGAACTTTCAATGTATGCTTCCGAAAATTTAAATAATGTAATGCCACACAGCCGTCAATTATCTGGGTCACGCATTGTTTTACAGACTTGGCAATGTCTGCATGTGGTTATGTCTTCATAATGGCATGCATGGCGACGTCCATACACGATTTGAAATGTTGAGTGGTTACAAACTGCGGAGAATGAAAGACTGTAGAAGCATTTATAAATGCCTGTCCAGTGCCCTTTCATTTGGATTCGAATAATTACAGGTTATCTTTGGTCTCGTACAAGATAAATACTCATTGATTTTTTTTCAAATGGACGTCGGTATTGTTTTAGTGTGCAAAGAAACTGAAAAAAGACGTAAACTCGTTGACATATAGGAACTTGTTGGTAAAACCTAATACTGAACGACCATGTGGGGCTTAATTTATGTATGTTTTAAAAGAGAACTACATGTATTGGATTTTAGTCTGATTATCCTAGCTTACATGCCTATTCATTGTGCTCATGTGAAAAGTATGCACGTTCAAGCCATAAAATAGCTGCCGATATTCATAATGTGCAGTGTTCAAATTCTGAAAAATTATAAATATTCTAACAAGCATTCAATCAAATGATTTGCAATAATAACTTAGGATGTATATAGTTGGTTATTTGCGAAGGAAATCTCTAATGTGGAAGTATATTTTGCCTTTGTCTGCAACCTGTGGCTGCAAGACGAAGGAAGTTGAAGAAAGGCGCAATCAAATTAGGATTTAGTTAAATTTATCGGGAGTATTTGCAGGAAACTTGTGAAATACGAATATAATGATATATCTTCGGTCCAAGTTCGACAAAAAATTGGATATGGGAAAAGCAAAAATTTTAACCAGAGAACAGGTGTCTACTATTTTTGGGGATTTCACAGATGAAATTCGTAGGATAATTTTTTAAAAAGGAGACAGGTAGATTGATATTTTTAATTCAAATACACTCCGCCAAACACATAATTTTGTGTTTCACTTTACGCAATACTCACTTCTCTCGAGATGTATAGGCCTACGGGTTACCAATAACAGCTGGAGGTTAACACCCATTGAAGAACCTGAGAGTTTATTTAGACCATATTGATTTGTCAGATGATTTTAGAGGTAGAAGCAGGCACAAAATATATAGTTTACGAAAACAAGTAAAATACTATACTAATCCTATATAGCTTATACAGTTATACATTTAAACACTATTATTATTGAGTTATATACGGATGGTATTTTAAAGGCTTATATTAGCCATAATGCAAAGTCGTCGCAATAGCATTGACAAAGTAGTCTACATATAAACTGACGTACTAGGAAATAATATAGACCTATGTAAAACGTATCAAGTGTATATAACATTTGTCCATATAATATAGGCCTGTGTTAAATTTTCTCACACGACATTTGTTCAATGGAGTATGGAAAAGGGAGCATAAAGTCACATTGAACACTATAAACTTTTTATGATGAAAAAAGAACAGAAGTATGTTATATTGTATTGGTCGGAAGTAAAATACGAAAACTAAGTTGTGATGTTCTAAAAACAAAGGGCATATAAGGAGTGTTGTACTACTTTCTTGTGTTTCCACGAGACAACGCATTAACCTATAGGAAATGTGGATACTCCATACCTCTAGATGATACTTAGACAGAAAAATGGCAGTTTAGTTGAACTTTAAGTCCATCCATCCACTCCCTATGGTGAAAGAGCTGCTACGAGATATGTCTCGTTTCCCAGAAGCGAACTTGTTCCGTTACACACTGATTTTTCCCGAACCTCACTCTTTTCTGTGAACGGTCACCCGTGAAAAGATCGACTATGCTGGTTTACACTTAAGCTCGAGGGATTATGTCTGACCGATGCCTGGCTTTTCACCATACAACTGCATATTAAACCTGTACGTGCCACAGGAGTCTTTCTTTGTTCAAGTGCAACATACAATAGAACCAAGACTTGGCGTGGACCAAGGTGGAAGGGAATTATTGATTTCAAGAAAATACAATGAATTCTTTACATACGTATAGTTTATATCCTTCGGTATAATGATTAAACATAACAATGGAATGCTTGCTCCCTGATTAGCACGCCGACGAAACTAGTTATAGGCAAATTCGTACAGTATTGATGATGCTGGTCCGATAACGTCAACAAGTACACGCAGCGTGCGATTTTGAACAAGGTTATGTTTGTCGATGGCTTTGAAAAGGTGTGAGGTTTAACCCGGTCATAACCGGCTTGATGACTTGACTTTATACCAGATATTGATTGTCACCAAGCTGAGAAGGGAAAGCCTGGTAGAAAACCTGGCTCTCGGGAAGGATCAACTTGGTATATTCATTGTTGTATTGAACCATACACCACGCTTACGTGCCGACATATTGAAGAAAGACTGACAGAACGGTTTGTTCCCCATGCCGACCAGAAGCTTTATTCTCGTCAAGCTGCAAAGGTTTCGATCCGACGGTTGACATGTAGGCTTACATGGGGATGACTTTGGCTTTTGTTTTGTCGTCTTTTAAGAGTTATACTGCTTGTAAACTATGATAAAACTATCGCTGAAACTACATGTTTCATATTTTAAGTTACAATAGTCTATATTCAAAGCCCACTGCACCAGGAAGAAATAAATGCGAAATTTGCTATTTATCTTTTTTTTTATAAATTTCCTATATATGTTTTGAAATAATGATTATTTACTACAAACATAAAATAATATCTGCTAGCCAAAGGTCCCGGGTTCGCTTCCTGGTGGAGGCACGAAAGACTTTCTTTCTCTACATTTCTAAAATAATATAAACGCTACACAAGCCAGCAAAAGCATCATTTCACGAACAGTATATCTATCTGAGCTGTTTCGATTAACCGTAACATATTAATATTACACGTTATACAACACTAAGCGTAAGAATGGCTTTTTCAGTTTCACTTCAAACAAAACTGATTCATTTAGCAATATATCGACATTATTCATCATTTCAATTTAGGCCTACTATGGTGTTTTGTGTGTATACAGTAGGGGATAATATATGTGTCCACAAGATGGCCGCTGATAAATCACCTAAAAAAAATTGTCATGGACAAATCCTGAAAGATATATAAGCTATCTTAACAAGTTTTTGACCAAGTGATTAAGGACACTATTTTTTTATGATAAAATGGGTTATTTAGAAAGGAAATCTTCAAGGTGGAGGTATATTTCAATATTATTTATCGTCTGCCAGTTGTGGCTGCAATATGTCGGAAGTTGCAAAAGATGCATAATGAAATTAGGATTTATTTAAATATATCACTTGTATTCCAAGAAAACTTAGTATATGTCATAAGAATATAATTATCTAGGTTTGGTCCAAGTTTGACAAATTTTGGAAATGGGAAAAGTAAAAAAAAATCAAGCAGAGAACAGGTGTCTAAGATTTTTGAGCGATTTCACGGGTAGGTGTCAAATTTAGTTTACATCCCAACAGTGATAAAAAAAAACAATGAGACGCATCATTGAGGTTTTTTAATCCAAATACACTCTGCCAAACATATAAATGTTCATTACATTTTTGGGTGTATGTTTTAACAGAAATAGTCAATCAAAATTTAGACAGAATCCTTGAAAAGGACATGCACTCTCCTAAACACGAACTCAGCAGTGGATATAAAAAATATGTGATATATAAAATTGCTTGAATATCCGTGAGAATTGACTATATTTTTATTGAAAATATGATTTACAAAAAAAGCCTCAGCAGCTGGAATGAAATACTCAATACCAAGTGCAGATATGATTTTAGGGCTATAAATATCGCGTGAATCAGTATACTATTTCACATCAGACAACATGTTTTTAATTACATAAATGGTTTGGAATAGAATTCTTCCTTAGAACCATTTAACAAGATAATTTTACATTTCTGGTCAGAAATGTTTCCAAATGATTTTTTTTACGGCGGCCATCTTGTGGACTCATATGTTATCACCTACTGTAGCCTACCTGTTGCCACTTTCGCCAAGATCAGGAAAGACTGACTGTAGCTATAACATATATATAGGAAGAACTTGTCTTATATCAATATAAAGGTTAAATATAAGTCGTTGTGGAATTTTTTTGTACACCGACAACATTTTGTTCTCCGTTTACAAGATTGTCCCTGTATTACTTCTAAATGTTATTAATGTATATAGGTTTTATATGTCACATATTTTACCAGCATCAGATTGTGGTGCTGTAACGGACTTGGCCTTGTGTAATACATAGGTAACGATTTTGACAGTGTATAAGTTAGAACTATTAAACCCTTTACAAATAAGTCAGTTTACAGTTTAATTTATTTCTATATGAATTCAACTCCTGGATTTGGGTCTGGTTGTCCTAGGCCGCCAATTCGATGAGAGAACGGCATAGACAGAAAATGAGAGAATGGCATAAATAACACTTGCTCTTGTTTATTCAAACCGGAAGGAGAAGCTTGTTAATCCATGTCTTAATCGTGGAAGTTAGCCTGTTACTGAATATGAATTTTTTTTTTTTTTTGTGTGCTACAAGAACGGGAAATGTCCAGTAAAGTGATGTTGTTTGCATACGTGCATTTTGGACGTTGGAAAGACGATGGCTTGAGGAAAATAGAACCAGCCGTTCGTTTGGAAAAGTCGCTTGTTGTGAGGATAGGTGTTCGAGTGATTTGAGCTTTCTGTTTTATAAACTATACAGGGAGTGAAAAGTCTTTTTTATGATTTATTTTCTTTTTTTGCCTCTTTATCGACAGAGAATGTGTCATGCACATAGAAGGAGAGAAAAAGGTTGTATTTTATTTACTACCCAACTCTGACAAGCCAGAAGGCGAAGTTACCCTGAATACGACGTTTTATATATATTCAAAGTTTAGACTAAATAATTCGACAAAGAACTGCTTTAGTTAGTAGCCGAATATTATGAGCGATAAATAGGAGAAAGAAGGCAACCATAGAAAAGTAAAAACAGAGTGTGCTGCCAGAGTATCCAGCTCTTCATACCTGACTAAAAGACAAGTTTGTCTTTCCAAGAATGTTCACTTCAGCTAATACGAAGTCTCTGCCTTTGTTTTCCTGTAGGCCAAGATTATACATGGCTGTCAGTTACAGGCTAGTGTCGATGGGGGAAACTGTCCCTGAATTATTGACAGAAAGTTTAATTTGTAATTAGAGAAGTTTTATGAAAAGAATAATACGTTGATTTATCCTATCTACTTTTTCTAAATTGACATGGATCTGTCGTAGATTTTAAATCTTAGCGTATTGGATTCTTCTGAGAATAAGTACTTAAAACTTACCAAGGTATATCAAGAAACGTTTGGCCATCCTGTTAGACATATCCGTACCATAAGTCACCACACACATACACGGTTAACCAACATGGCCATCTTCTTTCCAGTAAAGGGGATTGGAAGCCAGCCACACTAATGGAGAGTTTCTTATTGAGAAATTACACCTGTTTCACCACACTGTGTTTAATGCACGTGTTACTTGGTACAACTGGTTTACCTTCTACTTGGAAGGCACTGCGTTGCGCAAGTGTCGGTTCCGCTCAACCAATGGAATGGTTGCTGTGAAGACGCAGACAGATTCCTCTGGGAGCGTCACATAGAGACGCACGAGACACAAACAGCCATGTGACCAATCAATACCAGCCACTGGGACCACTGTGAAGGGATGACAAATCAAGTTCTCTATTTTCATATTGATGTTTATTGATCTGTGTTTGGACTGATTAAACAAAAGGGCTTTGAAACAACATTGCACAAGTTAGTGGACAAATGGTACATAGTATTATATTCTATCGTTTATATCTATAGACATATGCTATCAAGAGAGAAAAGAGCTATTCATCTTGGTTCATCTCATGATATGAGCAATTGAGTGCTAGTAGCCTACTTAAGTCCCTTTGTTATATAAAGAGGTCCTGTAATCTGTTTAAACTTCATGTTCAATTAAAAAAACAAAACAATATAATTATTATCGGATTTTTCTTCACATAAGAGTCAGACACCACTAAGACTATCAACACAGCACAGTCAAAGGCCCGAGTTTATGTTGCCGATGTGAACTCGGGCAGTATTATTACATGTAGCTGTCCGGAACTTAGTTAAATCCCTGAATGTAATACGTGTTACCAAGGGCTTATATTGAATACAAGTCCTTGGTGCTACATTCTGGACAGCATTGCTACCCGGAATGTAATTTGTGTTACATGTACTTGATGTTATGCATCAAATGTATTGCATACCGAACAACAACAATGCATTTTTTTGTCCGATATGTATAATCAAAACTATTTACATGCTTAACAGATATTATTAAATAATGCGTAGGCCTACCTGTATTTGTCTCTCGGCGTGAAATTTGCACAGGTAAGTTGCAATCAATTATTAAGTTTACATGTCTTAACAATTTGAACATCCACAACATCGAATACAGCGCCTAAAATAATGACAATGAGGATGATATTAAAGTAAAGGGACCGCTAGATGGCAAGTTTAACTTGTGCGGATGTTCAGTAACCATCCTCATTCTGCCTACAGCGATCTAATCGGCAGTAATCAAACTTGCTACTTTAGCGTCACTGTGGCAGTGCCTTACGCAGGCATATTTATGAAATATATATATATATTTTTATAAATGCAGAGAAAGAAAATGTGACATGCATCCACCGGGAATCGAACCCGAGACCCTTGGCCCACAGGGCCAACACTCTACCGACTGAGCTATAGAGGACGTCGATATATATATATATATTTTGAGAAAGTAGATCGCACTGGCACAGGGATGCCGATTAACAAAAAACGACAAATCATCATGT
>JAVFBY010081677.1:0-12354 GCA_034781015.1 Tonicella lineata
TGTAAACATGGCTTCTGAAATTGAAAGAACTGTACATCAAAGACTAGCTACAGAGAGTGAAGAATTGATAAAAGATGAACTTAGTCCGCCAATCAAAGAATTGGCAGAAGATAAATTAAGTTCAGTGACTGAATATTCAACAGAACACAAGTTTGATTTTGAAATGGAAAAACCTGATTCCTTGGTTAATGAACCAATATTGGAGAATATAGATTATACAGCTTTAGATTCAAAAGAAAAGAGTCTTGATTTAGAAATACAACGATCATTTGTCGACAAGCTTGATTTATTGGCTGAAAAATCAATGGAATCAGAAGTAGGTTCACTGGATAGAGATTTGCAAGGAGTAAAACAAGATTCAGAGATTGATCAAGTCATGGCTGAACATCCAGATTCACAAAATGAGATTCTTAAAGAAGTATATTCAGAGACCGAGCAGTCCCGTCTTGCCTGGCTAGCAGAGGAGAAACACGGTACTCTCATCAACAGCATAAACAAATGCAATTTACATTCAAAGATTTACTCAGAAGAAGAGCAGTTAGACTCCTCAATAGTAAACACAACAGCAGATACATCTGCTGACATAATTGCCTTTGTAAAGGAAGATTTACAGCGGGGACACTTTGAAGCCACAAAAGAAGAGGAAATGGACTTAAGCAGTGGAAATCTTAACGGAAATGAGCATGTTTTAGAAAGTAAACCTCCCTTTTGTGATGATTTAACATCCGAAGAAGAAATAGAGAGTTCAGTTGATGGAACAATTCATTCAATACAAGCTGATAAAGAAATCGAAAGGTTGCATAAAAATACAATCCTACACCCAACAACAGATACATCTGTTGACATAATACCATTTGTAAAGGAAAAGACAATGGATTTAAAGCAGGAGGAGTCACCACAGGAACACTTTGAAGTTCCAAAAGAAGAGGAAATGGACAGTGGAAATCTTTACGATAAAAGTGTTTTTGAAATTCCCACTCAAGGTATAAAAGATGAAATTTTTAACCAACGGACTGGATCTTCAAAGAAAAATGAAGATGTTTTAGAAATTAAACCTCCCTTTTGTGATGATTTATCATCCGAAGAAGAAATAGAGAGTTCAGTTGATGGAACAATCCATTCATTATGCCTTGATCAAGAAATCAAAAGCATGCACAACTCAAAAGTAGAGGAAATGGATGACTTAAGCAGCGACAATAAGCATGGTAAAAATGTCTTTGAAATTCCCACTCAAGGTATAAAAGAGGAAAGTTTTATTCAACAGGCTGGATGTTCAAATCAAAATGAGAATGTTGTAGAAAGTAAACTTCCCTTTTGTGAGGATTTAACCTCAAAAAAAGAAACAGAGAGTTCAGTTGATGGCACAATCCATTCATTACGCCTAGATAAAGAAATCAAAAGGATGCATAAAAATACAATCGTACACCCAACAGCAGATACATCTGCTGACATAATAGCTTTTGTAAAGGAAGATTTGATAGATATAAAGCAGGATGAATCACAGCAGGATGAATCACAGCAGGATGAATCACAGCAGGATGAATCACAGCAGGAAATCTTTGAAGCCCCAAAAGAAGAGGAAATGGACTTAAGCAGTGGAAATCTTCATGGTAAAAATGTCTTTGAAATTCACACTCAAGGTATAAAAGATGAAATTTTTAATCGACAGGCTGGATGTTCAAACAAAAATGGGCATATTTTAGAAAGTAAACCTCCCTTTTGTGAGGATTTAACTTCAGAAGAAGAAGTAGAGAGTTCAGTCAATGGAACAATTCCTTCATTACACTTGGAAAAACAAACGGAAAGCTTGCATAATAATTCCCAGAGTGCTCAAACTCGAGTTTTACCTGATAGTGTAAGTGAAAGGGGCATTCCATGTAAAGAGGAACAAAGTCTAGAGAAGGAATTATCTAGCTCAGTTGCAAAGCCATCAATCAAGAAAGAAGGTTCCCAAAGTCTACCAAGTAAATCAAGTTTAAAAATAAAACTAGAGGATGTATCAAACAGTGTTGAAAATATTCAGCAAATAAATGCTCATAAAACAGGAGTTGTTTCAAGTAAAGACAGTGGATCTTCAAAAGCCTCTGATCTGAACACAAAAGACAGTCTCCCAGGATACGAATCTCCATCTCAGATGCTCAAAGAGAAACAACTTCAAAAACTAGATGCTAAATGTTTCACAATGAAAGGCCCTTCCGTCTCAGGGGAAAACACTCCACATTCCACCAAGAACACAAGAACCAGTACCTGTATTAATACAGAAAGTCACATGCAATCAGATTTCAAGAACCCAATTGCAGAAGATGGTAATCCGCCTCATGCTTTATCAGGTTTTACAAGGTCGCAAATCGAGGAATTGAAAAATGTAGAAAAGTCCAAAGAGGAAACCCCTGAATCAGCTTCTTCTGTTTCTTTTGAATCCGATTCACTTGCTTCCACTCCTTCTACAACCACAGTTGCTTCTGATATTATAACCGATTCCTTACAGAATTTAGCAAGCCTTCAAGACCCAGAATTAATCTCAAAAGTTTCAGACAAAAGCCTTCAACAAGAAACCATATCTTCTGAAGAAACAGAGGCAGAACCTGACACACGCCATACAGCTTTTGCTCTTCCCACACCTTCCAGATCTCATGAAGTGTTATATACATCCCTTGATGGCAATGAAGGACCAGGAACCTCACTTGAAGCAAGCAATATAACAAACGAGGGCAGTACCACAGAAAATATTTTTGATAATAATCACTCTTTGTCACAAAGCCAGCCTTTCGACCTAGTACAAGGGGAAACAAGATCAGCTATTCTGTCAGATATAAGCAACCTCTCTTATGTGGGTCATTTGGGAACATCCGAAATCCTTCAACGAGGATATTCCATAAGTTCTGGATTCGCTGCAGATGCTGAAGAGTCAACAGACAATTTAATGGACAGAAGATTTACCTTTTCTCATGTACGAAGTGACCAAACAGACTATACTCTACAACAAAGATTCCACCTTCCTCAGGATAACCATATTTATTCACACAGTGAACCACTCATAAAGTCGGCTTTACTCTCCACAATGTCTTCTGATGGCCATTGGAGCTTAAGAAGTAATGATTTTAGAGACGGTGATGGGGAAAGCTCTTCTCTGGATGATGATGATGGTGATGACATGGATGGATGGTTTGATATAGCTGGGAATCGTGGCGACACAGATGCTCCTCAAATGGACCTTTTCAGAGACGATGGCATAAATGTTTTTGATGATCAGATAGACTTTGACAACGTCTCAACCTCGACCTCAGACACATCACATCATTCAGATGTGTCTATGAATGATGCTCAAATAACAGCTACAGAATTGTCAAATGACAGCTCTGAGTGGACCACTGAAGAAACTGAGGAGATTTTCCCTATTTCTTCTCGTCATTCAGATCAGTATTCTTACCCTCCAAATTCACTCCAACTGATTACACCTGAACCAAGCCATGTCCCTCATAGAGAATCAAGTCTACCATTTGAAAACTTTCCACAACAGCCTGAAATGTTAAATGCTGCTGCAGATGGTTCAACTATGGAATCTTCTCGCCAACCTATTGCTGCTACTGTGAGCATATCTTCTGCAATATCATATCAAGACATCTTCTCTGATTCTTTATCTGATGTAAACATAGATTCAGATATTCACCGTAGTTCAGAGATTGGAGTGCATGTAAATTTTAGTACAGATAATATTCCATTTTATGGCGAGGAAATAGATGCTATTCTTGCAGATACATCTCTGCATCCGATAGAACATAACAGGCCTATAACACCTCGTAGGAATTTGTCAAATGTTTTTACAGACTTTTCTCAAGAAAACTTGCCTCAAATACCGGCTGACAATAAGCAAGAAGTGGAAACAGTAGTGGATTCCCCTATGTTGGATGAAACGGAGAAAATTAATTTGCAGTTATACAAAAGAGATTCTAAGACCAGTCATTTTACCATAGACAGGAATCTTGCAGAAATTTCAAGAATCTGTGAAAATTTATACCCAGGTTCCACTGAATCTTCATCTAGTGATCTCCTTTTGTCAGATCATGGAAGAGCTTCCTCATTCAGGATGACAAGCAATCCCATTTACCAAACAAGCTCCTCTTCCCTTCTAGAGAGTTCTTCAAACGAATTTACCAACTTAAAGGAGAGAGTGCTGCCTAAAAAAGAAACAATATATACATCCAATACTGATATTTGCCCAAGCACAAGTCAACCTCCACAAGCTTTTTCTAAGATTCCAACTATTCCAGTAAAGAAGTTGAGCTGCAAAGAAAATGAAATCAGATCTATTGCAGCTGAAATTGTAAGAGATGTGCTGTGCAGAAGTATTTTAGAGATCAAAGAAACATTTGGCCACACATTGGCTGAAAACACAAATGATACTCAGCAACCCTCAATTCAAGATGGGCCTGTTGAAACTCCCGTACAGTCAATGTTGGATGAACAGCATTTGAATTCAGCACGGCCACCATTTTCCGAAACCAAAAATACAGATCTTTGGCTGCAGCATGTAGCAGAACCGCACTTCTCCAATATTTTCCAGGAGCCTCATATTTTAAAATCTGTTCTCAAGAGTGACTGTCTCAAGTCTTTACGAGAGCATCAACAAAAAATCAATGCGTCAAGTTTGCCTTTGAAGCAGCATTTCAATTCCTCAAATCTGGTTTTAGACAAAGAAACTGATTCCAGGATAAACTCTGTTTTCCCTGGAGATCACAATGCAATTAAATCAGGTGCTGAAACTCCTGGACAGTTTGCTTTAAATGAAGATCAAATGCTTACATATAACAGAAGGAAAGTTCAACATAAACCTAGAAAACCCATTGGAAAACCTGTATTGTCTTGTGAAGATATCAAAGAGAAGAAGGTTAAAGGTTTAGGTTCGAGTGAACTGAAAAGGATGAACAACTTAAGGACAGAATCACTTTCCACAAGTGTTTTTCTTTTGCCTGAAGCAGAACCTTGCCATACTAACAACAGAGCTACTGACCATGACAAGAAACACCTTTCTAACAAGCATGCCTGTGGTTTGGCTAAGGAGAACACAAAACTTAGAAAGGATAAAACACCTATTGACAGGATTGGCGATGTCAGCTTAAAGCCAGGAGCTCCATGTGATAAGGCTGGATCTATTTCTCTTGGTAAATCAAGCCCAGAAATAAACTCTAGTGGGACAACTGCTCAAAATGGCAGATTTACGCCTAATGATCAGGAGGATAATGTTTTTAACAATGGGCATACATCAGGAGGAGAGGGGTCTAAAGGCTTTAGCACTGAAAGTTCTTATCCTCAAGGCTCTAGTTCTGTGATCATGGGGACTTTTAGCGCTGATTTTGGTTCTGGGGCCTATGTGTGTGAAAAGGCCCCAGATTTCCATGCATATGGATTGAACTTAACTGGTACCAAACCAATTACCCTGAAGTTACAGTACATGGATGCTTCTTCTTTGACAGAGACTATCCCGGACACAGACATGGCCAACTTTCCAAATAATATCGCAAAACAGGTTAAGATAACCATAGATTCTGCATTTTCCACATCTTCAAAGTCACCAGGAAAAACAAATACATTGCTTCAGGGAACAGCTAGGGACTCTAACCAGGAACACAATCAACCAGAAATAAAATTGTCAGATTCTACCTCCGCCTGTGGGCAGCCATCTTCACCCACAACAAATGTAGGGGAAACAGACCATCCAGACAAAACTTCTGTTGAGACTGGTGATTCCAACCTAAAAAATATGGCATATTCGTTACCCATTGTATCCAGTCCGACACTTCTCAGCCATCTTGATACCAAATGTTTGATTGTCAAAGATTCCGCACAGATTCAAAACAGAAGTATGGATTCAGATTTGGTGAGGACTTGTTGAGTTAATATTGCCAGTTTTCTTGAGCTTTTGTTAATTTTTGCTCTTTTTTCTTTGCTATGCTGATATTCGTTCTGTTCATGTTTGTTGTATTTCAAATATTTTTTTGAAGTTGTGTTAGTGTGGGGTTTTTAAAAGTTCAACTTTAATTTGTCATTTTGTTGCAGTTTTGTGTTTAGAAGGACAGGTTATTGTCAGATTTTTTGACAGATATGGATCAACTGAATTTGTAAAAATAGTCTTGGTGGTTAGAGCGTCTGACTGGCGAGACTACTGATCCTCGTTCGATGTACTGCACGGGTTTGATTCCCCCAGTGGACCTGTTTAGGTACAGAGGGAGTTACATATGTGACTTCGGCTATAGCGGGGGTTGTTTATCCATGGTTTCCTTCCCGGTTTTCCACTATATCAAGTAGGATTGTCTAAGAAGAGGATAATCAGTCGTCATATAGGTGAAATACCCCTGAGTACGACGTTAAACACCAATCAAATAAAGAAAACAAACTGCAAGTTTTAATGCCGTTCTATCACCTGAAACTGCTGAGAATAAAACAGTAGTCAAATCTACTAGTAAGTTTGTGAGTTGTTAATGTATCTTACTTGTTGATTCATATGTTTCCATGAGTTTGTTTAACACTTTTTCTTTTTTATTCTCACCAGAACCATAAATCCCCCAAATCCTCTATTTCAGAAAGTTGACTCCTCTCTAAAGAAACGTACGATTCCAATGTTGAGTAGTAACTATCGTATAGCCAGCCAAGATGTCAGAACTTACCTCATTGAAAAGGTAAGCTCAATTTATGTATGGCACAAGATTTTGCTATACAGAATATGAGTTTTGGAAAATTCTAGGCCCTGGAAAGTCTTGGAAAATCTAGAACTTTTTTCTGTCAAGGGCTATGGAAAAGTCTTGGAAATGTATTTTCTTGGTGTATAGCCATTAACCCATACAACCGAAACAAATGGCTACGGGGAAGCCATAATTTCAGCTAACACTCGATAAGGATATTCATATAATATGATTTGTTTGTGTTTGTTCAGTTATATTTAGTATTATTATACTAATGTGCATTATCTCCCTTGGCTAAGGTAAATCAAGGAGACGTATCTCAAAGAAGTATTTATGTCGTGCATAAATGAATTATATATTTTCAACGAATATGCCATTATATCGATGTAATCATTTGACATCGTTTTCTTCAATTTACTTCAAGTAAACAAATAGGCGAATTTCCTACAGCATTTTTTCGTCATGGCTACAAATTTACCTCTAGTGCAAGAAGGCTCCATAGCCTGGCTGCGTGCCTACAAGATTCTCACGGATTTACGAAGCCATACAGTATTTTCAAAACTTGTTAATCAAATTTGCATATCACCAACTAGAATTAGTTGAAGAAAGTAGAAACATTACCACTTTATTACTCATGTACAGGGGCATATACAGGTTTCTAATTTGGGTGCCTGTATGCAGGGAAAATATCGACTCCGGCTTCTGGCCGGAAGCTGAAAAGCTCTAGATGCTTGGAAATGGCTTATAAGCCATTTAAAGACCTTTCCAGATGTTAATTCAAAACCCATTTATGTCATTTTAAGTAGGATTTTAAGGTTTAAAAAAAAGATTTAAAAAAAAAAATATCAATTCAGCTCATTGCTTACAAGGCTTTTTATATTATTCATCTATTTATTATTTTTATTTAAATTTTCAAATTTTTGGGATTGTGTAATTAATTCCATTGGTTATAATATAAAAATACCAGTATCCTATGTAGTAGTTTATCTCAAATCCGCTACGGCAGTCGTGATTGTGGTCAATGACCTACATACGTCATTGATTGTGATCACAGGGACCATTTATCATTTATATAACAAACGTCAACAAGAGTAATCTCCCTTAGTTAGATTTTGTCAGGCTTTCAGTTGCTTCTCTCTGTTTTTCTTATTAAAAACTATCCATTCCTGCGCCAGTTGACTTTCCCAAAGCTGCATAGCGTTTTCCAGAGTAAATGTAACTCCTGTGCTTCAGTCACGTTGTTGTAGGGCGTCCGTATCACGCTTTAGCGAAAGAAGCTCTACCTCATTCTAGGCACTTCCGGTTAATTTTTCCGGTACATAGGAACAAGAGTAAAACGAGACCATAAAAAACACTTACATGCCAGATACATTTGACGAAATTACAAAAATCACTTAATGTGACATTATACAGGTTGTGATATTCAAAATTAAACCAAATTAATAGTAATTTGTACGTTTCTAAAGTATCTCACCTTTTCCACTTATGCCCTCAATTCGCCAAATTGATTACCACTTAACGCCTAGCGGCGCTCCCTCCAGCCTTGAGTGGCTAGGCTTACAACTCATTCTCATACGACCGCTAGATACCCTGTGTTTGTGTGGGGACCCTGGTGCTGAGCGCCACCCAAGTTACTCAATTCAATCCACCACCCTGAATGAGCGAGGCTAGGAACAATTGAAGGACTATCAACTCAGCAGATATACACGCTATCATGTAGTCAATGCACCAGTCTGTTCAATGTTCTAACACATTTAAAGCCCGGGCCGTTGATTACTTACTCATACATTTGTAAAGAGTTACTGACACATTTTAACTTATTATGTCGCAGTATAAAGTAAATTTTTTTTATAGTGATGACTTTAGAAACAATTGTACCAGTAAATTGTACATCTACAAAACTGTATTAAACTAAACCAAATTAATTGTAATTTGTACGTTTCTAAAGACTCTCACCTTTCTACTAATGAATAAGCGACCCCATGCCTAGTCTAACAGATTTATAGTAACCCTAGGACTTATCCTGTTTATTGCAATCTACGCGCAGGAGCTTGCAGATATAAAAGGATTCCCGCAACACCGCGAATTAGCACCCAGCCGCCATCCCACCTGCATAGACCAGCATGCTCTAGCATTTAAAAACATATGGTGCGACGTCCCATTTTACAAAAGGCGGTCTTGGGTGGGCGCTCATTCACGATATCGCCATGATCACTATATATATATATCCCGCGGACCCACTTATTAACCCCAACCATAAAAATTTTCTCAAATTGTAAAGGGGTATAATTTACTAGACGACTTTAGCCAGGGGACACCACGAAATTCCCAGAATTACCCCTCTTATTATATAATAAAGAGTCAACTCGCATTACGAGCAGAGATTCAACACATTCTAACGAATATATTTATTTCAGGAATATACATTGCAACAAAATGAAATGAACGTGGTGATAGACTAGCAATGCCGCAACCGCTATTCCTGTCTTCAGTCCCCGTCTACCATTCCGTTATCGACCGGCTTTAACACTTCCAATATACCATTATCAGAAGAGACACGACCATTCTTCTCATTGAAACCATAACTGAAACATGAGAAAGAAATACCCATTAGATAACAGAGTAACATTAGGATTGATCAATAAGGAACGCTAACATCGTGCCCTATAGAATGCATTCGCTCCTTTACAAATGAGTGTTCGCACATTTTGTAAAATGGCGGACTAACATGGCCACGTCACCGGCAGCCATTTCTGCCCCTCCGTTGCCGAAGGACAGTAATAAAATAATTTCAACATTACAATCGTGGAAGCTTCCATAAGCACCGTATAAACCTGCAGTATACACATCATACAACCAATTCGATGTTTCAGAAGACTGGATACCATGTTAAATGTGTAGACTATCAGCCTATAGATAAACTCTTAGGCATGTATCTCAAAACCGTTTTTTTTTCGTACAAAACTGACACGTCTACCCTCGTGGGTAACGAAAAGAGAATGAGTTGTACACCTAGACAGGCGACTCAGGACCGAAAGGAGCGCCGTTAGGTGGAAAATCGAGGGGGAGATAACTTTTGTATTTTTTGTATAAGACAAAGGTCGTTAGTTTGTACTCAATTGGCGAATTGAGGCATCGGTAGAAAACGGTGAGATACTCTGAAAGAAACTATAATGATCTAACCTTTTCTTTCCGTTTTAGGTTTCTTGCACGATTAAGAAATGATGCTCTTTTGGCCTGCCTCGATGTTATCTTGGGGACGCTTTGGGTGCGGTCTTGTCTGTTCAATGTAGCCATGTAGCTTCTTTTAATTGCATTCAAGTCTGTTTGATCGTCTGAAATGCAAGGAAATTCTTGTTTAATACTGTATTATATGCGGCAATGACTTGTTTTTTATGTGTCTTTTATGCAAGCCCCCGTGGGGAGGCGGGTGGGCCATTTAACATCAATAGCCCCTGTACAATATACCTCCCTGGCATCCTTTGCCGATCGTAACAGGCGACGAATAGGCATCCTGTTAAGCCGTGGGATGCATACCATGATGGGGGAGAATGGGATCCTGGTGACTGAGGGGCCATTTGGCTGACTAACAGGTGTCATATAGCCACTTGGTCCCAACACCTTCACTTACATTTAATGTAAAGTCAGTTTTATAAAGGTCTTGTGTGACAGATAATCCATTGCAAAACACGAAGAAAGGTTAATCTAAATGTCTTTCAATCTAAAAATAGCTTACCACGCTTTCCTTTACGTGATCATATAGCCAGACAGTTTTTCTGACCGTATGCTGTTTTTGTAATTACTATTTTGTTGTAAGTCTATATATTTCTGAACTAGACCTACTGAGTTTGGCACAGTTTAATCTCACAATCAATCAATCAAGCTAGGTCATAACATGCAGCCTATTTTCTTACAGAAACTAAAATACATGAGCTATACATGCCTTGCGAATGTTTACAAATCAATACCAATTCCGGTGTTGCGCGCGCATACTGACAGACAAAAGGCAAACATCTGGTGACATTTCTTTCATGACACAAACAGTTCTCAGTTAGATTAGTTTATGTGGATTTTGCATAATATTTCTTGACCATGCCGGACAGTTGTGCCGTTGGTTGTAGCAATAGGAGGAACAAAACAAATGTTCCATTTTACCGAATCCATCAGGTAAATCAGCGATTGAGACGGGCAGACGGACGGAGTGGATTAAGGCCATTCGGCGACTGGATTGGAAAAACTGGTCAGAGGAGAGCATATCAAAGGCTAAAATTTGTGGACAACATTTTATTTCTGGTATTTACTTAAGTTTTTTATACGTAATTTTAACATTTGTTAACCTCTGAAATTTTGTCTTTGAAACAACTTTTTCCAACATTTCTTTATTGCTGTAGCGCTTCCCCAAACCACGCTCGTCATGGAAGGCCTTACTTGATTTGTTATGTTAGGATCTAGGCATATCAGCTTATTATGTTTTCAAATAGTATACTTTATTTTCGGACTGACATTTATGGCATGGCTTATAAATGAATTCAGAATGTTTAATTGTTTTTTGTGTGTCCTTGTTTGACGTTTAAAACATGTTTTTTAGTAGAAAAATATGCGTAGATTTCCTAGTTTCATTATGGATTATAAATGGCTAAATATTGTATATTTGGACAAACGCTTGTGCGGCTGCGCATAGCAATTTTAATCACTAGATTTTGTTACTGACCAACTACATGTACAGTATTAGTGATTGTGGACACACATGATGCAAAACAGGACACCAGTGATGTTCGGTTTAACATAATGTGCATTGTGCTGTTTGTTGTGTTTGGGGAGGGTTGTTCCTTTCATCCATTGTTTCGTAATATGAGTAAAATAAATTGAAACACAATGTAACACCCCAATCAAACAAACAATATGGTTTTAACTTTGTTAATGTTTCTGTTATATTTTTCTTTAATAGGAAAAAGATCTGATGATCCAGCTGATCCTGACTGGATACCAACTGTTTTCTCTTTCTCTGGTGGGGAAAAACAGCGCCTGAACCAATTTCAAAAACTTGCCAGGAAGAAGCGATTTAATGCTATACAGGAAAAAAGATCTCGCAACAGTGAAGAGTCTAGTGGTGTAAACCACATGCCTATTGAGCCAGAGGAAATTCAGGCGAATCCAGCACCTATTATTATTAATGTTAACAACAGTGATGAGGATAACTCACATAGACTCTCACAACAGCTTTTAGTTGCACAGCAGAAAATTGACAAGCTAGAGGTAGAACTTCGAGGCAGATGTGGTATAATTTAAAAAACTAAGAAAAGAGAACCGAGAATACAAGTTGAAAGCTAAACACACAACTTTTTCTTTCACCAGCATTAAAAAGTCTCCTAAGGACATCACTTGTTTTACTGGTTTGCCATCTGCAGAAGTTTTCAAATGGGTTGTCGGTCGTGTGCGGGACAAGATTAAACTCATAGACGTCATAGTCGTCTGTCCTTGGAAGACCATGTTTTGATTGTCCTTATGAAGCTTCGTTTTGGTCTTCCCCCGTGGGGAGGCGGGTTAGAATATAACCTCCCCGGCTTCCTCCTCAGTCGATCGTACGAGGCGAGAACAGAGGAGGCATCCTGTTAAGCCGTGGGATGCATGCCGTGATGGAGGAGAATGGGATCCTGGTGACTGAGGGGCCATT
>JAVFBY010081788.1:0-12353 GCA_034781015.1 Tonicella lineata
CCCCCCCCCCCCCCCCGTCCCCGCTGACGAACTGAGTAAATGTTACAATATCCCTTAAACTTTTTTGTGGCATTTCATATTTTTGGCACATTCTACATTTTGAAAGTCTATTTATCGTGAACCGCTCATCATGGAAACAAAAAATGTGTTGCATTGTAAAGAGAACAGTGGGTGCTAAAAGAAACTGTGCATTAGATTTTACAAGTTCGTTCTACTTGTTTTTAAATATGCTCTGAAAGATTTGTCTCCGTGTTTAAGCTTTGCTAAGGTTGTATAGACTAAAACTTCTACTGAAATTTAAGCAAAAATTTAAAAACAATGAGGCACCGTTTTTTTTAGTTCAAGGTATTTGGTGATATTCATATTGGACTCCGAGTAAAAGGCCTCGACAAACGCAGTGTATTTTTCTCTGTCGAGGTGTAATCCTGGGATTCTACGCTTTTCAAAAATTCTGCTTCTGATTGATATTCATAGTTATAAAAACTTTAATAAAACCATTTAACTTAAAATCGCCCTAGGGTCCAGCAAGACCTTAAAGGTACTCCCAAATGGGCTGTGCGATTTTCAAACTGTTTCATAAAACAATTCGCATTTGTTATGGATATATTAGGCTTTAAAAATCAGGTGACGTAACAATGGGATATTTTAATCCACAATAACATAGCATGACGTTATTAACGTCCCCAGGGGAAAGTTGGACAAGCAGAACGTTAAATTAGACACACAATCGGAAAAATATGGGACTTTTTTTAAAAGGTAGTTTATCATGTTTTATTTATAAATTAAGCCCTTTTAAGCCAAACTTAAAACCCACTCCAGAGAACGTTTACATCGTATGCATCCCTTATACTGTGTTAATGTGTGTAGCGAGATAGGTGTTTCTAGGGTTATCCGGACAATATTTATTGCATCCAAAATGATGACATTTTTCATATTTATGAAAGCAAGCATAGGTTCAGAAAGTAAAACTTGGAATTGCTGTCACATAAGACATCCGGCCGCGACAGACTTATAACCGAGACTCGGCTCGTGCAGTATTGTTTCATAGGCTACGTTAGATGTAGGCCTACGTATTTATACATCTTGCGGGGAGTCATTTTATATATGCGATGGTCAGCGGGAGTTACCTACATGTATGTTGCTCCCTTGGTGAATCGGGCGTCAAGAAGCCGATTTGTTGTGGTGTGATTGTCTTTATCTGCTTCCTGTGATGCCAGCAGTGGTTTACTCCCCCCCGTATGTGCTGGTACGCTGCCATAAGAGTGAAATAACGTTACGAACAATATTTATCTCCGTAATGCAACACTACCAAAACAAAATAACCAAGAGCCTAAATGTTTTTAAATTATGTATTTTTATTTTTAAGCTTCTCCATCAATAACAAATAGTTCAGGTCAACTATACAAAGTCAGATTTGTTTCCTAATGTTCTCTCAATTGAGAAAATAAAATTTCCTGAAAATCTCTATACCAAGCAAAGTTCATAAATCAATAGAAAGGGTTTTGTTTTTCACTATCCTTGCGATATTCCGACTTTACTTACTCTTTAGGATTAAAACTGTAATCTCAAAGACAATATTAAAAACTTAGAAATTATATTTATAATGGAATTGAAACCTTGTATACCCAATAAAAGACGCAAGAAAACACATCCAGAGTACTCCCATTGAGTCGTTTTTGAACAGATTATGCATTATGAGTGGTCCACAATCTTGAACCTCAGATTAGCACCATAAAGGCAAATGGAAATTAATGTCAATTGTCTCACACAAGGTATGACCCGTAGAGCTACTACATATAAAATATATATCCCTTTAAAAACGTTAACAGTATGTATAATCAAATAAAAATTCGAAAATATGAAAGAGTAGCGAATTTACACGAGTTTTCTTATTCAGATATAGAAAAAACAATATGTTAAGATTGGTCATGTAAAAAACTAAACATATTTTTTGGCGTAGCCAAATTTACACTTCTTTTCTAAAGGCTAGCTATCATCAAGGACCATTTGTCTATTATTATTTTTTATCCAAAAATACACATAAAAATAATAACTTATTTCTCTGAAGTTAGAAAACTCACACGAATATCATGCAATGTAATTGTAAGAAGGCTGCTTGGTGAAATAATTCAGAGGGGAAAATATTTTTGCATTGCTAAGATTTGCATTCGTTCTCTATATACTTTTTTGCTGGCTGAAAATTCTTCAGAGCCTGTTATGGAGTAGAGATAGTTTGTGTCTTTAAGGTGGCGCTCCAGACTCAAGCGGAGCGATTTGAAAGAGCTGGGTACATAATCCTCTCCTGATAACTGTTTGATGGTTCCGAAGAACAACACAAGGTACGAGTCAAGTTCCGCTGGAGGGATCTCTTCTATTTTCCGGTATTCGGCCGGCGTTTGTGACTTTAACCATTTTTGGAACATGTTCACGTGACCTCTTGTTTTTGATATAGTGCTGCGGACTTGGCTCCTGTAGACGGCACGCCCTTTCTGATTGGATATTGATATTGAGTCCGCAATTTTGTAGATTAAATCTGAAAATAAACATAAGATGATCAGTTTTCAGGTAAGCTTTCAAGAGTGCTGGCTTTATAACATTACATTAAATTAAATAAACTAAGACACCTTTCCCTCCTCCATGTTTGGGTGCGGTTTAAACTAAGACACCTTTCTCTCCATGTTTGGGCGAGGGTTTATGCGTGTTCGGTGGGTTTATGTGTGTTCGATAGGTTCAGCACCTAGACATCGAACAGCCTTATTGAACCAAAACGGGTGCTCGCTTAACAGTCACTCCTGGACACGTCTCAGACTGGAATTATCCAATGGTAAACGGTTTCACGCCTATATCAGGGCGGTACCATGGGGAGACAAATCGCTTTCAGAAAGAGGCTATTGAACACGTCTCTTATCTAATGGTTATCTCACTCGTGTATGACGGTGTGTCAATAAACGGGGTAAATGGTAGCACAATACCAAGGCCCTATATTACCATAGGACACTCGGCTTCGCTTAGCTTAACTGTGGTGCAAGTAAAAATCCATCGCACGGTATTGGGGACGGTTGCCTGAATTTTCTTTCATTTTTTCCAATACACTACATACAATAATACGTCTTTCACTTACATGAAATGTGTGCTGTTTGCTTTGAGAGGGTCTTCCGAATATCCTAAGATCCACACGAGAGCATGTCCAAAGGGCGATAACTCTTTTCGACATACAAAAATTATATCCGAGGCAGAAATATGAAATGACGTCACATATCAATTTTGACTGCACACCTGATGCTCTCGAATGGTGAAGGGGAGAAAAATCATCATCATACGCTATTCGAAAAAAATACACTTTCAAGACAAACAGCACACATTTCAGATAAGTGAAATACCAATTTCTGTGTGCAGTGTATTGGGCGAAGAAAACAAAGAACACTCAGGTATAACCGTTAGAGAGTCCCCACTAGCGTGATATCAACTTGTGATATTTTTTCGCACATAGTTGAGATAAGTCTCTGTAAGCGAAAAGTCCCTACTATTGTGCTCACTGGTGCGAAAAGTCCCTACTTTTGTGCTCACTGGTGTGAAAAATCCCTACTATTGTGCTCACTCGTGCGAGTTAATGTCAAGTTGTTAACACAACACGTCAGGGTGGATTTAAAGCAAAAATAAATATGAAATAAAAACAAATATTTCCATTATTCAGCCATGTCAGTTTCAAAGGGCTCAAATAGATACAAGGACATTTCTGATATTTGATCTTTCCGTAACACTCCTTTTTGTCTTCCTATTGAGCCTGTCTATTGATCTACATGATGCTGCATACAATATCAGGTTAAACAGATCAGGGAAGTTGTTTGTTACACTGAGATTCTCTCCCCAAATAGAACCCAGTCGAATATTTCGGAAAGAGGTGGGTTATAAATATAGACTGAGGAGTGATGGGGTTACTAAACCTGATAGGGTTTGGCTCATTGATCACAACTATCATTTGAGTCCACCGTAAGCGTGGGAGGAACGCAATATCTATGGTGGTCAGGAAGCACCATTCTTCTGCCTCATTGATTATCTCCGTGTGTTTAGTTGACTCTCTCAGAACGGGTCAGGCTCTCCATTAACGGGAGTTATTTTAAACAAAGTCCCCTGTAAAGAGGGACATTAGTCATCTTAGATCCTTAGAAAACTAGAAACCTGAACGAGGCCTGTATTAACGGGATTTGGGGATTTACAGAGAAAGGTCAGCCAACCAAAGCGAGGTCAGTGCACACGTCAATTCATTTCAATAAAGGGATAGATCAGAAAGAGCAGACGAGTTATTAACGTTATAGCCGGCTGTTGTATTCGCAATTCATCACAGTTATTGATTGCTTGATTCCTCTATTATATTAAATAAATAGTTAGAAACACATGAAGTCTAACTGAAAAACTTTAAAGATAGTCCAATTGAACAAACGGACAGACTGATACAAGGGAATTGAACATTTGTTGTCCTATTAAAAGTTATAATGTCAAATTGTTAATATAAAGAGCAGGGGGGGGGGGGGCTACTACAATTCGCATTAGTTACCGACTGAGATAGAGGCGATATGAACCAATATAAAGGCCGTTGATTAGAATACCGGAAGTATTTTAATGGACGATCGAGAGTGGTTTCACTTGAGCGGTGAGACGGAAGACGGCAACTATCTTGCCCCATGGCTCTTTTGTTCGAAACAACTAAAATAAATTACAGGATTGTCACAAGTGTTTCACAATGAATATGTACATTAAGATTTAAAATGGAATGTTTGTAATCCATGTATATAGTTCCATTTTCTCGATCTGAGCTAGTATCGTATGACAAATGGATTGCATATACTACCAGTCAACCTTCGTCAGTTGCAAATTGATGTCATCTAAAACGACGGCCAAATAGTGTAGCAGCAGAGGCCTTACAACTGGAGGTATACCTGCCCCCAAATTCCCATATTTTCCCTTGTGCATAATAATTTTGAACGTTGGTGTCCCTAGAGTGTAAAACTACCGGAGAATATGTTGGGAAATGTGTGCAATTTTTTTTTAACAGCACTTCAAAGTTAAGTTATCCTGAACAAATATTGGATTTCTGAAGAAGGGGGAAGGGGAACATTTTATTTAATGATTTATTTGTTTTCTACTTGTTTTTATAGAATGGCCACTCAAAATAATTGGGAAACATTTTTCTATCGGAAATGCCATCATGTGGAATAAAGTGACTTTTCAAAATGGTTTATCAAGAAGTCAAAGGTCATCAAAGGTCAATTTGTGCAACTATTTTTCAATTTGCGCAACTTTCAATTGTTATAAAAAAAACTTTTAGAAAAGTGTTGCTAATGTGGGACTGAAATAAACAAATATATACCTAGCAGCAAGCTTTTACCCAAATAGCCAACTTTTGAACCACACAATGTCCAATTTCAACATGATTACTTGTTGGGAATGAAATAAGCTGTTCATTCAGGGGAGGTAATTTGAAGTGGACTTAGAGGTCTGGAGTTCTCTACCACCATGTTTTCATTGAATGAGCATTCAAAATAATTAGTAAACAATATTCAATAGATATTTGTCATCTTTTTGATAAAGTAGGAATTTAAAAGTGCTTTTCAACGGGGTCAAAGGTCGTCCAAGGTTAACTTTTGATCTGTTTTTTCATTTTGTTCTATTATCAATTGTTGTCATGAAAATGTTTTTACAAAGGTGTGGCTAGTTTGGTATTAGAATGAACAAATAAATACCTAGCTACATATTTATAAAAAATATATTTCCAAATGGACAACATTTCAACCAATTAATACCCAATTTGACATCATTTTACGCCGTTTGAGCATCACCAGATGATGTGAAACTGATTTTAAACGTGTCAAAAACCATTATATCAGTCTAAATTTTCTTTCATTTTAATCTGAATCAATGTCCACATAAAGAGCATATATAGTGAGAGAGTTCATGCATACATGTGGCCTCCAAGTCTTCATAGAGAAGAAGATCCTGGCACGAGCAAGCTGCTATACATGGCTGGCTGCTGGAAAGGCAAGTGCAATCTACATTACAGGAGTTGGCACGGCACTACACACTAAATCGTTAATCAACTCTGGTGCTACAGGCTCCGCTGCCATCTTTTTTGGCTGTAAAGCGTTGTTTGCATCTCTGTAGTATCTGCACATATAGGGATCAGGAATGGTTTGTTCTGTGGAATGTTAAGTTGGTACATAGTGTGCAGCACATGTTGAGTCAGTGTATCTTCCGTGAGAGCAAGTTTCTTTGGAGCATTATTTGTTATGCCTTTTCACACCGAAATGTGTCCAGCGATGAACATCAAGACTTTCCATAGAGTGTGACAACAAGAGGTGTGCACGAAATCCGTTCCTCTCTTGAAATTTCTGAGTTTCCGACTGATCTAAGTTTTTTTTTTAGTCCTTGGAAGCTGCTTGCTTTTTGCATCATTAGATGTAAAGCTGTCTTTTCCCTATGACCAAAGGAGCCACAAACTGTGTCGCACTCTGTAAAACAGTACATTGGAAGTAGTATGTTGTGCTGTTCTTTACCTGGGGATTAAAAGAAAAGCGAGAACATATCTCCAGAACCGTTATGCAATGTTTCTGAAAGTTAACTGTTCGATGCCACTTGGTCATGGAAGCATCTGAATTATAGCATGACCGTCAAAGGTAATAGCAGCTTTGTTTTCTTTGGTTCGTATCTGTGTCTCCAGGCAGAAGGTCCTCAAGTTTATGCATGAACTCACATTTCTTACATGATAGTGGAGGTGGAACTACTGCTTTTTCGAATGAGGGAACCCTGTAAAGGGAAAGTTTCTTTCACTGAATCCAGGGTAAGTAAATGTAGGTAAGTAACTTTTCCACTAAGCGAAACCTTCCTAGCCCGAACTCGCACCGTCTTGTTCATTTCAGACATAGTTTTCACATTTCATTTGAGAGAAGATCAAAGAAGCTTCTTTTCGGAACGACCGCATTCCTTTCAGGAGTCAACCTCACACTAACAAAGGTAGATAGCAAATCAGCTCCTTTATCAAATGCCACAGTCAAGCTTTTTTCCACAGCTTTGGAAACCACATCACCAGTTGCACAATTTAAGAGACGGGAAGGTAGTTCTGTCATGTTAAAAGAATCTATGTAGCTTAAATCAAACATATGCTTCATCTTGCTCACATCTGAATTCCTTCTTTTAACATAAAATTTGTTAGTATAACTGTTTTGATCTTTGTCCATAGGCGACTCTTTTTGAGTGAGCATCAGGAACCAACGAGCTAGTTCCTCTCCACTCAAGGTCAAGCCAATGATTCCCCCATTGCCTTTGATGGCCTTGTTCTCGGTGGCTTCCAATGTGTAATCTGACCATACAGTGTTGAACTTGCAATTGGTCAACTTGGCGACAAAGAAACCGTCCTCAAATGATTCTCGGACAGTATTTCGTAGTCCATTTAGCATTAAACATACTTACTATCCGCCCTGGTCGCGTGCTGTGATCGTTGCAATTACAGGAGTGGCACCATGTGTGTGTCGAACACAATCGAAGATAAAAAAAAACACATGAAGGTTTGTTTTCTCTACTTTCAGCAAATCAATGTTAAGGAGAAAACATATTATTATATAATTTTAATAAAACTAAAAAAAGAAAATTCGACATACCTGGACCGGGGATTGAACCCCTGGCCTTTGGCTAACAGGGCCAACACTCTACCGGTGATTGACATTTTTTATTATACGATTATATCCTATTTTCCTATCAATCATTGACTTGAACGTATCAATTGGTTAGTCGGCAAAATAGCATCTTCTATAAAATAGCGTATTGACCGGCAGAACCAATCACCGAACGCTTGTCTCTAGCTAGGCTGAACCCCAGAGGTGGTCTGATTTGGCCTCAGACATATTTTCTTAACGCCTATCTATGGAAGAAGGTTTAAAAGAAAACCGTGTTGTTGTGCCGTGTATTGTAATTATCGAATGTTATATAATAAAACATGTAAGACCTTTAAATTCTCTATACTTGGAGACCTCCAGCAGTTATTTGGTCGCCGGCCTGGGTAAAAAAATTTGTTGTCGGTCACTATAATCCGATGCAAACCTCTTCAAAAGTCCATAACAGTATAATATAGACCATGGCCTTATTTACTAAAACGTTCAGGTTTTTGAGGGATTTTAATATTTATTAATTGTCTGAAATTTCGTCGAAATTGGTTGAAAAAAAAAGGTTTTACCGCGAGGACAAGAAAATGTTGATAAAATATATATATTTAGGGTAACAGTAACGTTAATACTTGTGAAACATGTACCTGCCCAAGGGATTTAATTGCTTGTTTTGCCGTCCACTGGTTGAAAAGAATCATATAAAGTCGTTTGAGAGGAATTTGTCGGATAGCAACCCCACTAGTCTAAACCAGGGCCGCCTTGACGGATGGGCACGCTGGGCAGTTGCCCAGGGGCCCCAGGAGCTTAGGGACCCCAGGCTAAACTATGTTTATTTTGTAACTTGAAGCCACTAAATAAGTAAACTTATTCTAAACTTAATTATAAATTAGAACTGCATCTTTGTTTTACTAAAGATAATTTACAATATTAATGTCATCCGTAACTTATAAAATGTTGGTAATTAATTGTCACTTATGTAAGACTGTATTTGTGGAGCACGCTATTCAAATGTAATCCGTAAAGACCGTTTTATGCGAAATCCGCAAAGAGGATTTATCAACCATGCACTCGCCGCCAGGCTTTATTTCTGGATCGATGAGCTTTGTCCCCAGTAGAGGGTTATTGCAATCCACTAAGATGAGGAGGCAACTTAATCCTCTACCTTTGTCCCCTGCATCTCAATTAGTTGTTGTTTACAGGTAGTCAGTAATCAAACTGTCATAATATTGTTAGTGAATATTATGGTGTTAATTCAAGAGGATCAATTCTAGTTTGTTCAGTCAGGGATTTTTGTGTATGTCATCGAATATGCCGGGTAGGCTATATAGTTCGTATTTGCGGCGACTGTCGGCTGTATGCTGTATCCAAGCAGATTAAATTATGTATCGGTGGTAATATAAACTAACCCTGCCGACTGTCTATAAGCTACACAGTCATATTAATAATAATTCACATGTATACAAACAATAATCTAACTCTACAAAACAATTATAATGCTGGCAGTATTTTCGTTATTAAGGATTAAGACATACTTAGTTTAAACAGATTCCAGTTCAGAAAAATGTCTGCGGTCGATGTGAACCTTTTTTACCCCAGGGTTTGAACTTTTTTGTAAACCATATTTTCAATTAAATCAATTCTTCGACATATTCATTCTATTTCATATAGCACGCTTTTTATTTCCTCAATCAAAAAGTAGTTAGAAATCAGTAAAAAGTTGTAGAAGTAACTGTTTAGCTTTGAAATTAAATACATGTTCAGTGTTGGTAGCCTTGATTTATTAGGCCTACTGTCTTGCTAGCGAAACGAAAGTTTTAGTTTTGTGAGAGAAAAAAAATTAACAAATAATTATTTATGAAAGTTACAAGTGTTATACATATGTAAGTGTCCAATGCTCTAAAATGGCACCAATTCAATATGCGAAATCCATTTTTCCCCAACTATGGGAGGGGGAACACCCCCCTCACGGACCCTACCCCCGCTCGGGCACAAGTGCCCTTGACTGAAGCAGAGCTTTAAGATTGTCTAATGGGCCCCAGTTCGTTGCTTTGCCCAGGGGGCTATGTTGCTGTTAAGACGGCTCTGGTCTTAACATGAGGTGGCTGCATTAAAGATTGAAGTTAATGGTGAATTAGTTTGAGTAGCTATATTTAAGTAGCTCTCCACTTTTTATGTCGCATTCAGATCTGGGGAGAACATTTTGTGTTCAATAACGCCATGCACTTGATACATAAAACACTACTATTTAAATTGCCCAAATAAATTTCAGATGACAGAAATGAGGTAGATGTAAATACACAGGATCAGTTTTGCTTAATCAAGGTCAAATGTGACGTAGGGTGACAACCGGTTTGTCAAAATTTATAAAATTACCCTTTTCGAGATTTTGATTGCAGCTATAGGTCCTATGACAGAACAACTATATATAATCCAAACGACCCCATTATATAGGCGATGATCCCCGGTCTAAACACGACATAACAGGCGGGGAGCTAATTGGATTTGGTTGGAATCAGGTTGTATAGGCGATGATCCCCGGTCTAAACACGACATAACAGGCGGAGAGCTAATTGGATTTGGTTGGAATCAGATTGTATAGGCGATGATCCCCGGTCTAAACACGACATAACAGGCGGGGAGCTAATCGGATTTGGTTGGCATCAGATTGTATAGGCGATGCTCTCCGGTCTTAACACGACGTAACAGGCGGAGAGCTAATCGGATTTGGTTGGAATCAGATTGTATAGACGATGATCCCCGGTCTAAACACGACATAACAGGCGGAGAGCTAATCGGATTTGGTTGGAATCAGATTGTATAGGCGATGACCCCCGATCTTAACACGACATAAAAGGCGGAGAGCTAATCGGATTTGGTTGGAATCAGATTGGACATAGGCCTACTATGTCGTACAACAATGGAGCAATGCAATGGTTTGAAAACTTTGAATCTTCACTATGAACTCTAATTGTGCTCAGATTGACAATACGTCTATTGTATTTTGACACACTACACATACCTACAGTTTTCTAACCACAAAGCTTTTCTTTTTTAAAAAAGAAACTTTCCGTTCGGAAAACATGGATGGCACTATGTTTATCCCAAAGGTCCAATCTATCATGGAAAGGAAAACTGCATGGTAACTGAATGCAATAGAATTACAGAATAAAGAACTCCGAGCATCCTATAATCTTCCCACCAATTATCACTGTTATAGCAAGCACGTGGAAGTTACACACTTTACTTATTGCATAAGATAAAAAAATGAAAACATAAATCACAAACATTGTCCTCCATTTTCTTAAACAATTTCAAATTAGACCACTTTAAACAGCATGACGTTCTGTGAAATTCTCCGCCAAAAAGTTTCATTCTTGTGTTTATGGAGGATTATGCACTTTTTGTGCCAAAGAATTGTTTAAATCAGGCCCCATAAATCATGTTATTTATTCATTTTTTTCTTATTAATGATTATGGCAATACCCCCCAAAAGTTGCTTTTTGTACCTTTTAGTTTAATTTCTAACTGTATGATGCAATTCTACGAAGTATGATCCATATCAAAGCAAACATGTATAGTTACTCATAATAATGTTATTTCTCCACAGTGAAATATTACTTTTATGTGTGAAGGAAGTCCGGAGTCCTGAAAAATTATACTTTGAGCCATTCTAGAAAATGTAGAACACCAGGTTTAATTTGTTTCAGTTGATTTTTGGCCTAAATCCTGCAGTATAGCCTCTCTAAGTTACAGTACATGTAAATCATTGGGAGACTATACATAAGTGTTACTATGGCATATAACACTGTGCAAAGAAACAAATGATTGTTACAAATTTACAATTGTAATGATTCTACTATAAATGTGAGATATAATTTGATATGTTTACAGTTGATATCTGGGTCACAAATTTGGGATTCTATTTATCCAGTTAATGTCAGTTTTTTTCTAATTTTGATATGTACATGTATTTTCCCTTCGCTGGAGAAAGATTGAAGAATCGAGCATTGATACATACACATCTGGGTCAGTGTAAAGCGTCCATATACGTGATCAGAATTCACAATTTTTTTGTGGTGTCTTTTTGCTCACCTTTTTCTGTCTCGTTTTTCATGTTGCCAATGTCGTGAATGGTGATTTCCTCCACCCATGGGCTGGCACGCCGTCATATACATGTAGGCGAAATACCCCGAGAACGGCGTTAAACCCCAATCAATCAATCAATCATTCTTCTGACTGTATCACACTGAAATGTATTCATTTATGAGATATAATTTGCTCTGTTGACAGTGGATTGGGAGACCATAGAGGACTACTACTACATGAAGAAGGAGGGGAGCACTAATTTTGTGGATGAGAAAGGAGAATTCAGATTCAAGGTGAGTCCGGTTTTTATTTTTGACAAACTGTGCTGTGGGTGCTGTCAAATACAGGGTTCCACGTTTTGACTTCAGCGTGACGTCCCTTACTGCCTATACTTTAACTAGATAAATGGGGCAAAACCAATCCAGCTGTATTATTAGGGATACGGAACGACTTCCGTATCACTTAAGAGATCATCGTGTTTTTTCTTATTTTTTTTATTTTTATTTTTATTTTTTTTATTATTCTTCTCGACGCTCCCAAATGATAGCTTTAAGCTGAATATATCAAGAACGGCTGAAGGGTTCAAGTTCAAAATTTAGTACATGGTAGAGT
>JAVFBY010081899.1:0-12353 GCA_034781015.1 Tonicella lineata
AAGCACATGCTTTTTAATAGCCGGGTGGTTGAGGGGGAGCTTCTGGATGCTATCTGAGCTAAGGGGCATCAGGAAGTCATTTTTTGTGATGTCCTGTTATTCATCCTGTTCTAGTCCTGTCATGCTTTGATGATGCCAGTGATGTCAAGGGTGGTTTCCTTCACCCATTGAGATGGTACACTGTCATACACGTGATATACCCCTGAGCATAGTGTTAAACCCCAATCAAACAAACAAACAAACATTTAACAGCATTTATGTATTAAGTATTAGCATGCAGTACATTTTCTGTTGTGTGTAGGCTGACTGCCTTGTACGTGTTCGCGTTCATTTTTGTATTTTGTATTTCAGCTGCGACATCCAAGTCACTTTATTTACACAAATATTAATTATAGTACTATTTCAACTTTCAAGCACATTACAAATATCAATCTCTATCATAGGGGAATTAAGCGGATTGTGAAAACAGAACTTTGGAACTAAATATAATTTATAAGATATAGGTGAAGAACAAATTGTCTAACTGTGACCATAATATATAACAAAATCAATAGAGTAATGGCCGTGCTGTATAATATGTCATAAAGTGTGGAGGGCTCTCGGATGATTAATCAATACTATTTAACCAAATCATATTTCTTTCCTTCATCGCAATGTAATTTCTCTCTACCTCTAATAATGCACAGCGAAATCATAATTTCTACCCCACTTCGGTATATTGCTTTACCTAATTGAACAAATTATGTCGTGTATTCGCTTTCGAGCTTAATAAATAAACTGTGCCATTCAATCTAGAAAAATCACGATGCTCTTATAGATCTAACATAGAAGTGGCAAAGTAAACCATGCCAACTTTCCCAATTTCTATATTACAAGAAATCAGTGTTTATTTTAATCCTTTTTATACTACATAGATTTTTATAACCCAGGGGCCCGTTTCTCAAAGTGATTTTAGCCTAAGTTGATCTTAAATACCATAGCGACCAGTAATGAAGGTATAGTGTTGTCATGACAGTTAAGTTCAACTTAGGCTAAGATCAAACCAAATATCTCAATTTGTCAAAGTTCTCATTATATTAAATATAAAGTGATAGCAGAAATAATGTGAACCATTAATTTCACCTAGAGTGCCTAGAGTAGACTACATGTACTAGAGGCCATTAATTATATTTTGGCTGTTCTAGATACACAAGAAGTACTATTAATCACCTTGCCACAGTACAAGTAGCATTATATATCAATAAAAATAGCAGCAGAAAAAAACATTAATTTAACACTTTCTTTTTTCATAGCTAAGCATCAAATGTGTATCTGGGTGTTGTGATTAATGTTATTAGCACCTGATAATGTTAGTAATATACAATGATCAGTAATAAATCCGACACCTGTCAGCGCTAGAGCCAAATTTGTTGGCCAGGTTTGAGGGAAAATTAGGTCAGAGCTAGGGTAACTCTAGCTGCGAGGGTGTAGAAGTGAGAAAAAAACAAGATATCTAGGCAAGGCCTTCCTGGTGAACTGGCAGTAGAGATCTAGATTGTGTACAATTTTCAAATGTACATGTAGAGTATGCATGGTTAAGCTATATCGCTCCCTCTTATACTCTGACACTCTTACTCTATACTATTGACTGCTACAAAAAGCTGTGATATATTAGCTTAGTACAATATCTTAAAAACAGAAACAATCAATCTTAAAGTCATTTTCATAGACTTTTTACAATAATTATTAAAATTTTATTCTTATCTTCTCAGAAATTGTATCATTGCATTATAGTTTTGTGTGTGTATGGGATTTTTTTTTTGTTTTATATTTTAGCTGATAACTAACTATGGATTGTAACGTTACTGACACTTTTATCATATTCATATTAGTCTACAAAACAGCAATGATAACTAAAAAAATTATATATTTTTTTTCATTTAATCTTTACTTCACTTATTGATTTGTATTTGTTTGCTTATAAACGGTAGGATGCAATGGGACGTTATGTCCCGGATGTTAAGGGCTCATCCCAAAATAGCTCTATATCAGTAACACTAGACAGACTGAAGAATGTAAATATAATATTGCTATAAATAAAACATTGCCATTTCAAATTCATTACAGCTTTATGGATTAGAGAAAGTTGAATACAGAGGGGCTGATCTTTCGAACGATTTTCACCTTATTGTGTGATACAAAAAGAATAAATACAGAGACCACATATATAGCCTACTTGCTTACAATCTTAAAGGGACTTTAAGCTTAATGAAAACCTTGTCTTTTAAATCCATATACAGGAGACTTAGTTTGTAGGGTAGGCATACATGTGTATTGGAACTTATTGATAGAAAGCCGCTGAACAGCTTAAACACTTAAAGGGGTCTCTGACTCTCAATGTACTTAGCCTAACCTTACTGCAGAAAATCTTTAGAGTATTGATAGGCAGAAGGTATGTGGTATTCAAGCAATCACATATTGTTGGTTGTGATATTGGAATTACCCTCTCCACCATTAGGTTTGTGCCGTAACCGTTTTATATGCTTGGAGTTTGAGAGTTACTTGCCAATCTTTTTGCTAGCTAATTTAAAACTAAATTTTGAGTTTGATTTCTTCTCAGATTGATTGGTATTTTATGCCACATTCAGCAGTATTTCCGCTTCACAGGCTATCTTATTGGAGACGGAGAACCATGTTAATTAGTTTGACTGATGTAAGACTATTTCCTGTAATAATGTAGCTCTGAATTCATTATTATTTACATCAAGTAGCATATCCAAAAGGCCATAACAGTGACGACGGAAGCATTTTGGGGGGATACGGCTAGGCTCCAGGGGCAGTGGACAGGATAAATGAGAAAATATCAACCACGAAATTGTCCCAGGGCTATAAACAACCTCCAACAACCATAATAATACATAAATGTGTATTTATATATAAATATCAATGTATTATGTCATATTATTTTAATAATCCACTACTCCAAGTGCCAGTATTTTCAATCTAACGGTAATTCTGTAAAAGTTTATAACTAAACAGTTCTATTCATCTTTCAGGAACCAATTTTCAATGTTGTGGTATAGTTATCAGTTAGTTTGTATAGTATAAGTATCTGTTTCATTCATGCTGTAGATGATAGTAAAAGGTTATGGGACGTGAAGTGGATGGAGTATGTGACAGTAAGTGACATGAGAGACAGATTGTAGTAGGGTCTCTGTGCCAGACTGGAATGGCTATTGGTGATTGGCTGATGGCCATTGCTTGTTGAAAGGCCTGGTGGAAAGGCTGAGTTAGCTGGCAGCCAGCCGGTAGATTGAGCAAAGGGAGCACGTGGTAGCTTCACTGACTGAGTACTGACTAGTTAACAGCTACTGTATCCAGAGACCGGCCTGTGTAACTAACTAGTCTGCAGCGTAACAGGCAGTCAAGAGAGGCAAGCATTAACAGTACTGTATCTTCACTCAAAATAGGGTAATGGTTAACTAATAAGAAACAGATTTTCTATAAATAAGGATATTGTGCAAGGTAATGCAAAAAGTATATTAGTTTTGCAGATCAATGTTACAAAAGGCAATAAGAAGGATAATATTATATGTGTTATGAGTTGGTATAGATTTATATCTTAAAAACACCTTCATATGTACAGGGCAAGAGAGAAAGGTGAACTCAAAGCTTTTCTAAACAACTAGTAACTCTTCATAGCTAGCTGCTCTGCTGTGACTTTAAGAAAAGCACTGAAGTAAGGTAAACAGAACTAGTGTACAATACAGAGGTGTACTTAACTCTCAAGAATAGGTAAGGAAGGGATCGAAAGGGTGAATAGCAGGCATGGCATGGAGCTATTAGTATTGTCAACACAAGTAGACCTAAAGGGCATATTGACGCCCCACGTGTGCCCGTCTGTCGATACCTGGATCACCTGATCTAATTGGTTGTCACTGACCACAGGACACAATCTTATAAGGACAGGTATTGTGGGGGGTATACTGGATACAGGTGAGTCAACCAGGTATGCATGTTTCTGGGGAGGAATTCCCCTCTAGTTTACCTCAGTCTGTCTGCATGTTTGTCCAGGGCTTGTGTCCAGTCTTGTCATTTAGCACTGACATTAAAATATCTGTGTACAAAAGATAAGAATAGGTAAGGGTAAACAGTGTCTAATTCCACTAAGTGTTAAAGCAATGTCACAGCGTAGCGCTAATCAGATGGGCCCACATTCTAACTACCATTCTTAATTGACTTTTCAGGTGAAAAGGTGACTTTGGAGTACAATTCAGTCAGTACAAACGCTTTCAGCCACTCGCAAATTTGAGCTTGAAATTTTGTCAAGGTGTTTTGGAAAAGTTTTAGTGAGAATCACCTTTAACTCCAAAAAGCGTTATCAAAACCTCTGAGGCAAGAAACCAAGGAGAACATTCCAGTGGTAAAACCTTCATTAAGGTGACAGAAGGTCATTACGAAGAGAGAAAAGGCGGGGACGGTTAGGAATGATACTATATGTGGGACGTCCCAGTGTCCTGCTATCGTGTGGGATGAGAGGAAATGGCTCACTAGCTACTGACTAGAGTGAGCAAGCCGGTAAAGGCAGAGAGTGAAAAGAAAAAAACCACAGGAGGGGATGGGATATCATTCTACCTACTGAATGTGACAGACACATAGGGAATGTAGGGCTGTAACGTCACTGCGAAACCCTCAAGGCTTGTTGTGTTAAGTTGATTAGATCAGAGGATTTCAAACATATTAAACACAGACTGGTGTCAAAGGATATCATTAAGAACAACATTACTATATGCAAAGTGGACATTTTATCCACAACTTTAAATTGAACTGTCACAGTGTTTGTGGACGGAGTTTTAACAGGGATGATCTTAATCTAGGGTGGCATAACATTGAATTACCATGAAAATCAGCAAACAATCCTGGAGTTTTCTGGTCGGATTATTCCACCTTGCTTTAATTCAATTCACAGCAGGTAAGTTAAATTCAATTACAGCTTTATTTTCTTTCTAATACAATTCCCCAAGATGACACTGTCTGTCTATCTCAAATTGTACAGACAGCAAAATAAATTTAAAAGCTACCCTTATAATCATTTATTTCTCATTTTTCAAAATTTATTACATGGACCTTACTTATCTACCCACAATTTAGACTTTTTATATATCCATCTATATTTGTCTCTCCTGTATTCTACAAAACTGTATAGCTTTTTATTTCATTTATTTGCTTTTTTCTTCTTTTATTTGTGATTCAACAAAATCCACTTTGATACTTTATTCATTATTCCATGGAAGGTTTAAAATTCTGTTGACCTAGTTTTACAGAAAAGGTATATTTGAGTTTCGTGACGGATCTTACTTACTTAGAGATTGTCACTGGAATGTTACATAACAAAACGTACTGTTGAAGGACCGAAAATGCATGAGAATGATTAGAACTACACAATGCAAGAAATATTTATGAATAGACAGTGCTCCAAATAAAATGTATACATGTACATGTGGTTATATAAATATCTACTATAGGCCTATATGTTCTAATGATATTTAGGGTTTAAATCAAGGAATGAGAACTCTGAAATATATAGAATATTTAAAAGGACAATTCCTTTTTAATTTAAAAAAACTGTCCCTGAAACACGAACAAATTAAACATTTATACTTAATCTCAAATTCAACTTTTTGAAGAGAAAATAACAAATGTTATTTTCACAACAAAATGTATTTATTTTTGACAGAATACTTCCAAATACAAACGTTACAAAATTTCATCTTTATAAATAATGTTTTCTGTTCTCTCACTATTCGAGAAAAGGAGTTCATGCAACAAAATTTGAGGAAAAATATCCCCAACAAAAGTATTTTGCAGAATGGTAAACTGTACAAGCAGATTTAACAGGGGAAAACTTAACAGATGCTAGATAGATTTATTAGACCAGAAGTGTTTTATCTTCATAGTAAAACTGCAGGCAACATCTGGTTGAATTTCACTGCAGCATACACATGTAGTTTAAATGAAAGGAAGTTTAGTGCAGTAACATTTTTCTTGGTGGTAGCCTGGTTAGGTGAGATTAATATTCACAAGTAAGTTGGTGGGAATAAATTTCTAGGTAATTAAGGGGCATCAGGAAGCCGATTTGTAGTCTTGGTTTTGTCCTGTCCCATCTTTGATGTTGCACAGTGATGTCAAGGGTGGTTCCTTGCCAATTTGTCTGACGCGCCGTCGTTTTGGGGAAATATCAGAGGAAGGCCTTTAACATGAACCCGAAAAACAAACAAACAAACTTTATATAAATATTTAAATCAAAAGAGTCTGAATCCCTTTTTAAATGTATAATACATTTATTTGCTAACTGACTCTAGTTGTTACAAAATCTTATTTAAGAAATTGTCAAAAATGAAAAAATATTTGTAAAATGTACATGTTTTCAGCAGTTAAAAGTTTTAAAATGGTTTCAGGTCAATGTTTGTTAAACTTTGAACATTTTAATCTTACTTTAAATTTTTTTTAACTTATGTTTCATTTTGGTGCCCTTGAAAAAAATGTATAGAGGTCAGTTTACAACTGAGAAAAAAATTGATCACTGCATCAGGTAACACTGTCTAACACAGACCACTAGAAAATACATTTGTCAACTACATCTTTAATAGTCCAACAGCAAACTATGTTAATCGAGTAAAGCTTCTTCTAATTACAAGTCTTTTTCATGTGATGTTACTGATGTACATGTAGCAGAGTTGAATTTCATGATAAAGTTTTATCTAGTATCTTGTATGATTAGGTACCTAACACTTAGTGTCCACCTTGATAAGAAAAGTATCCAGGCAGAAAAGGTGTTATATGATAGGCTTAAGAACTATCTGCTTCCTCAATTAAAATATACTTTTACACAATACCTACCATTGATGGTTGTTTTTCTGTCAAACTAAACTCATCAGAAGGCACATCTTTAGGCTTTGTTTGCAGGTCACAGTACATACTAGATATACACTAGATACTGAGTTTTACTGTAAATACTCTGGTTGCAGTATTTAAAAGAAAATTTCTCTTAAAGGCCCCCTAACAGTGAGAAGGCTTAACATTGTTTATAAAAGAATGAAACAGGGAGTTTCTGTATTTTTTCCAAGATAGAAACAAATCTGAACTTTTTTTGCCATAAACTGAAAATTAAAGATATGACTTGGTGGTAATGGTTTTATGGTGGTACCACTAAAAGTACAGCCGATCAATGGCGAAAAGGTCTCAAAATCTAAAATATTACAGCCAGACAGATCTTCAATTAGGTTACAACAGTTTATAAAGGATTAAAACTTTAAGCATATCATATTTTAAAGCACATGGGTAAAGTGAACTTCCTGTGCCCTGGTGCTCTCTGAGCTTCCTGTTTTGCGACCTGTGTCTGGATTCTCACATATTATTACATATAGTGGTATACCCAGGCCAAGGGTGAAAATAAGGGCCAAAGATTAGTGATAACCAATCAAACTGTGGCAATAACTGGCGAAGCTTGTTGAATTTTCTATGCTTAATAGGAATAACTGTTCAAATCCCAGGCTTATTTTCAGAGTAACTTTATTAACCATTCTATCAAGCACTGAAACCCACTCAGCGCTATGTCAAAAAAAGATTGCAAAATGCAAAGGACCTGAACAAGTATTACAATTACAATTCTATTAAGAAAACAGAGACACAACTCAGCAACAGTTTAGACTAAAAACAACCAAGCCCATTCAACCTGTCAACTTTGTTGTAAACAGTTTTATGGGGTACAGGCTCATTTAATTGATTACTATTTACATTATATAAGCCTTGTTAAGATTATCTTGAATGCAAACATAGTCACTTCCTATTCTAGATTCATTCTTTAATGTTACCAAGTCACGCCCATTTAGGTTATCCTAAAGCTGGGACTAGTGTGATTGGTGGGATTATGTGTGCTGATAAAGATAACAATTTTACAGGCAATCATTAATTTCTTATCTTCTTCCACCCCTTCCAACTACATGCAGTGCATTTATTATTGTCTGCATGTGTGAATGAGAATTACTTTTTTACAAAATTTTTGTCTACTTTCCTTTCAAGAGTACCTTTCTTTAATTTTTTAGTGAATTAGAGGACAGACAGTTAATATACATGTACATCATACATGTACAACCCTAATACAAGCAGTCATAAGCTTACATTTTAAACTTGAAGTAGTCAAAGAATTTTTAGTGCTAGGGAACTGGAGCTTTAGGGAGATATTTAACCCTGTCTGTTCATATATACACAGTTAGTGATATATTAACGTTGGGTCAATACAGTTGATGACAAATGATACAAATAAACCACTTGTAGAATCCTGACTTTGGTGGAGGCCTGTCAAGCTACTGAGGCCAAATAACAAACCATCCATAATAAATACCCTTTATCAGTCAAATAGCTGATGGTTTTATCACAGAAATATTCCCCATTTTAGTTATAATAGAGAACTTTACACTCTATGCCATCAAATTTACTCAGCTACTCAAGGAACTATACTATCAGACATAGGCTTAGGCAGAGGGGTGTCCACCCGTCAACTGGACACCCTGAATTAAACAAGTGGCAGATTAGGACACCCTGTTTTAAGAAACTTTAACATGCAAGAGATAGGGAATTGTGAAAATTAGACACCTAGTTCCTTAAAAAGTAAGAGAAAAGGACCATTTTCAGTTGGACACCTTTCTGGCAATAACTTAAAAATTGGTCCTCCAAGACAAAATTTGTCTTAATCGGCAGCAAAATGCAATTTTGGGCAAACATTGCAAACTAGTTAAGAAACTTTTGAATCAGTCCACCTTAAATGAGTTTGCAAAACCAATTAGAGAAGACTATGTTGGTTCTGTTCTCGCCAACAGCACAGGTCTGTCATACAACACCAGAAGTGCCGTTTACTCCATTTTTCTGTTGAAATTATAGGGTGGTTTATAGAAAAGCCAGAGCCTTTGGATCCCCACTCTGCTATCTCAATATTTGGTAGATGGAATTTTAAACAGCTTTAGGCTAAAGAAGCTCACTGTTTACTGGGTAACCTGTGACCAGGGAACATTATTATATACTGCATCTTTTATAGTCCTACCACTTGTCAGAGTAGAAATACTGTTGACTTCAACTTGCAGTATAAAGTACGCCTACTTTGGAATACAGATGACCACTATGTTAGTCTTGGAACAATTTGGACAAAATTTGTATGCTATTTTATTCTTGTTCAGACCAGGATAGTTTGCAATAAATATTATATCCCCCCCTTTTGGGATCCTTCTATCGACATCCTCTATAGCTAAGTCGGCAGTGTTGGCCCTGTTAGCCAAAGGTCCCGAGTTCGATCCCCGTTGGAGGCATGTCAAATTTTACCAGTATTTATAAAAAATATAAATGTTTAAACCCAGGCCACTTGAGTTTAAGCACTTTATAGACATGTTGATTTAAAATAGTTACGTTGTTCTTAGATACAGTTCTATACCAAACGTAATGTTGCCAAATACAAACATGTCAGTCAATTTGGTAATAAAGCCATTATGTAGTTTCACTGATAAACTTAATCAGCAGATGGTAAAAGCATTTATACAAGTGTTATTCTACCATAATATAAAAAAACTAGTGTAATTAAAAACACAGACACTTCCTTTTGTTTTTAATGTTTCAACACTTTATTTTGTCATCTTATTCATGAATATATTTGTGATGTGTCAAAAAATTAAATAAAATGAAGTTTCTGTGTTTGGCATTACACAAATTTTGTTTAATGTAAGTATAAGGCTTAATACAAACGCTTTTAGCATCTACTAATAGGAAACTTATAAAGGCATGCAGTTAATTGTGTCCACAATATTGTTAAAAATGTATAATTGCAAGACTATAGCTCATAGAAAACTTTTTCTCATTTTAAGTTATCTTTGAGTGACAAATCCCATTAGTAAATTTACTCAGTTACACTAAAGCCACCAGTTTAAAATACAATCCTAATCTAAACAAAGCGACACAAGCTTGGGTCATTTATTTGATCAGGCTAGTTTAATATATTCTACAAGTATATGTATACCTCATAGCTATTCAAATAGTTCCCCAGGCCTTAACATTCTTCATTCCACCCACTCTCCTCAAATACACTAGGCCTATTTCATTGCCGTTTTATTTTCAACACACCAAGCTTCATATAAGGAAAATATGCTAATAATTCCATATGTAACACAAACATAAGTTATACTTGTAAAGTTTTTTAACTGTAAATTCAATAGTTAACATGTCATACTATAGTTTTACAGGCTTGTTTTCCAGCATAATCTACCAATTGGTCCTCTTAGTGTTTTCTTAGGTATAAACCTATCATTTGCATTTGTAACTGCTTTGCTCATTTTTTAAAATACATAAATATGCATTTCTGAAGAAAAGAGAAAAAATGATACAAACTTCATTTGATGATTGGATTGACAAAATATTTAGTATCATCAACCATCATTAGCTAAATGGAATTTTAGATAAACACCGCAAATAATTTGGGAAGCCTATGAATTGCACCTTCTGAAATGAGTTTGCGTAACGATGAGAAGAGTGTGTTTGGCCTGTTCTTCCCAACAACACAGGCTTGGTTTTATTGGACCATAATTCCAATATTTCATTTTTATTTAACAAAATTGTTCAGCACTATAATATTACAAACCATAAATGTGTGTAAACCCTTCTCTTGTCCTGCTTTTATCAATATTGTAGTGGACTCTCTTTGCCAATTCTGGTAATTCTATTGAGAATAATTTACAATTCTACTTTTTATCTAAATTACTATGGGATCTACATTACATATATATTTGACTGGGATGTAAATGACCTAATAACACATGGTGTATACATCATAAAACACTAAATCCAATGTTAATATGACTTTAACCTGCAATTAAAATAATAAAACTCCCTCTTGGCACACATAGCTGACTTATGAGCCTGACTTATGAGCCAGCCTTATCTGGATATAAAATTCTAAATTAAGATATTAAAAAGGTACAATATTACAGTGAGAAAAAAAATTATATTAAGGTACTCAGCTTATATATCTTTAAAGGAAGTGTAAACTATTAACTAATTAAAAATCATTTAATTGTTATCTAATTTTTTTCTTCAAGCAAACAGATTTAATTAAGCAGTCTAGCTTGAGTCATAAAATCTTGAATCATTTAGGCAGAGCTCTTATACATAAACTTTTTCTATTCGTTAAGGTTTTACTGAGTTGACAATAGTATATATATATAATCCACAGTTTTACACATTAAAAGGTTGTAAATTCTCTTGAATTGTAAAATATTATTGACATTTCAGTTAATATTTGATGTTATGACATTTTTAATGATAAATGGTGTAACAAAAAGCTTATATATTATTTACTAATTAGTTTTTATTTGTTTTTAAACTTCACGCAATAGAATTCAGAGGCATTTTCTTCATATTTCACATCTCCAACTCTGATTTCCCCAGATTGCAGAATGATTATATAAGTAACATAAACACAGTTTTACAGCACATACAGAGAAGGGGAGTCCCCATGCTTCTGCTTATAGAATAGAGTGGTGAAGGAACTAATAGCGGAATCAATCACTTTCATTGTCTAATTGGAGACTTGCCAACAGTTTATGAAGCAGCTAATCAACAGAAAATCAAAAGTTTTTGAGGAAGAAACACGAAAAGTACACAGTAGCCAAAGCGTGATAGAAACTCTCCCCAAATTGATCGGCCATTTTTGAGGAAAGGCTCTTTATTCCGCCACTGAGTCTGGCTATTCTGTTGACTACAGTCCAATTACTTTAACAACCAGACGCTATTCCTAACATGTATTGATCTCTAATGTAAATAGTCCCGACAGACCCAAGAACTTGGCAAAGAGGCGCTGTCAATCTACAGCAATCGGAGGGAAAGTTGTGGGTAAAAAAAGTAGTAACCAATAATGAACATTGAAGTGTAGGCTAAGTCATACACAGATAAAAGAGAAAGAAAAAAACAGATAAAGAGGGGAAATAAGGATAACAAAATTAGTTAAAAATGTACAGAAAACGTTAAACTCTGTGAACTTTCTAAAATAATTCTTGCGAATTAAAGGCTGATCCGATTATAGTTAAACCAATACGTACCCAAGTTCACTTGCAGATTAAAATGTAAAACATGTACATGTACATCCTCTTTTCTTTTTAAACTTGTATCTAAAAGTAAGCACATAAATATCAGAGAAAGTTTTTTTTAACTAATTCCTGAAAACCTTGGTTTGATTCTAAACTATCTTGTGATAATAACTTTAAGTATCAGATCATATAAAAAAAAGTATACTGGCATGCTCCCTGAAATTATTTCTTAAAAAAAACCCTCACAAA
>JAVFBY010082010.1:0-12351 GCA_034781015.1 Tonicella lineata
AGTTTATAATGAAAAAAACGACAATTTTAGGGGAAACAGGTCAGAACACAGAAATAAAGCCCTTTATAGCATGGTGTCTATCCGTGCATGCGTCTAGAGGTACCATGCGTTCGGACGATGAGCATTTGTAGGCCTATATTAACACTGCCAGTATAGGCCTCCTACGTATGAGGTACACACATGCCAGTCTTTCGCCCACTAACTTCAGTTAAGGTCTTGCTGGATCCCTAGGGCAATTTTGCTTAAAATGTTTTTTTTTCAAAGCTTTTTATGACAATAAATATCAATCAGAAACATATGAATGTATATATTTTTTTAAAGTTTAGATTCTCAGGATTATATGTTTGTAGGCCTACATGTTGATAACACTGCGAATGGGAAAAATACACCTTTTTACGAGACCTATTTGTCGGAGTCCAATATGTATAGCATGCATCAAATAAATTAATTAATTTCACAGAATACACTTTGATCTAAACATCTGTGCCTCATTTTTTTTTTTTTTGCTTAAAACAATTTCAGTAGGAATTTTAGTCTATACAACCATAATAAAGCTTTAAAAAACGCAAACAATATTTCAGATCATATTTAAAAACATGTAGGAGAAACATAAACAACCTGATGCACAGGTGTTTAGCACCAACTGTGCTAAATTTGATGTTTCTGTGATGCGCAATTTTCGAGAAATAGACTTTCAAAGTGTAGAATGTGCCTTAAATAAGAAATGCATGAAAAGGCCAATTAAAGTTTAAGGGCTATTGTAACAGTTAATCAGTTTGTCAGCGGGGGAGCATTGACGCCAGATAATTGATTTATTTCGCCGGCATGAAGTTTGAAAACTAGACTTTTACTTAAGGAGAACAAAAATGTCGTGCATTTTGAGCCAAAGGGGTCCAGCAAGACCGTAAAGCTGTCTCGCTACATACAACTTGCATGACAGAACTCATGTTTTTGATGAATTATACTTTCACATTTTTTATATGATATGAATAAAGTGTGGATGAAAGAACCGAAGTGGAGTTATTTTTTCAGCCTTGTATGCATGCGGTCAATATGCTCACGATTCGGTCACATATATATATATCCTAAAGGCTCGGTCTCATGTCAAAATCAACCATAAAATTAGAATTTCTATCATTAGGCCTACATAATTATCTTCTGTTTATAATGTTTCCTACACTTTGCTAGCCCATCGCCGTTGGCCATGCGGAACTATCTTTTTGAGAAGTCATACGTGCACTGAAATCATAATTATTTGCGACCTCGTAGTATCAAGTTATATAATTATTCTCCTGTTATCTCATGTTTCATTCATAAAGTTAGTCCCAATCCCTGAATAATACATACATGCAGTTAAAACAAATCATACAATCGTATATTATTTATTAAAAATATAAAAAATATAAAAACAAAACCACAGTTTAGTTTGCTGCCTTAGCTTTAACCCAGCGAAGGCGCTTTGTTTTTCTCTGTTTAACCCGGATGTGACATGCGCACTCGACTCGTTTGCTACAAACCCCAAATAGTTATATTGGGTGACCAACATACCCTGTGACGAATTTATCCCGCCGAAGGCCTATTAAAACCGTCGGACTTTAAACACGACAAATCCACACAGCTGTAGTCTAACATATTTTGATGAGAAATTCTGTGTGAAAATAGCATTCATTCGATGTGTCAATGTTTAAAAGCAACCTACACGGGACAGGTGTGTGAATTGACAAGTTTTGAAATTGACAACAAAGTGAGACGAAACTTGTTTACTTGCCTTCAAATTGCATTTAAGACTCAGTCTTCAGCTTGACTGCCTTGCAACCTATTTCTGCATCAGAAGTAATTGCAAATCGCTTAGTTGAAGCAGACGACAGCCGTATGCAGTGCTGGCATTGGTAGCTTTAAGGGGAGGTAACACGAGGAGATTGAATACGGATTAAACAGTGGTGATCAATACGGTGTCCCATTGGGTGGGCGTCAACCAATCAAAAAGCGAGATTGTTGCTTGTGGCGCGATAAAAGAGAGAACTGTAATTTTGAGAGTCACTCTATCAGGGCATTTCCTTGCGACTGGCTTATTTATATATGAATAGAGAGCATATAGCTTCAAACGAAAATGATCCTATTTTATTAGAGTTTAATATTCGGAGAAACATATTTCTTTGAGGTTAAGAGAAAATGCAGTCGATTAGTATAGTCATTTGGCGGTGCGTTGTTTCGGTCTGTCTATTGTTATTTGTATTGACTGAAGGGCATAACATATTGAGACATATGGTTGAGAGATTGGACCCCAAGTTAGCAGGTAAGTTTCGTAGCCCCATTTTCCACATACAAGATGTTTGCTTCGATAGGGAACGATTCCTCAATTAATCATATTCGCAACCTCATCGTATTCGTGGTCAACCGTGGAACACTGTAGTGGAATCTGATGCAAGACTTTTTTAGGACGGTCATTTTTTTGTTCTGAAACGTAGTTGCGGAAAAAAATCGTTGCCACCGCAGCAGCCTCGCGTGAGAGTCGTAGGTTTGTCGTGGTAGGGGAGACAGAGACCAGTTGTAACACTTTTTGATAAATAAGTCTTACTCAATTGAGTTTTTAAACATATTTGAAATGAAAGAATGAAACAGCACGAGCTTTTTATTTATTCAAGCGATTTGATTTTAAGCTAATCGCAATTAAATATAGGAACTAACAGCCCCTACCACGGGACAATTGTAACACATTTAACTTCCTATGTTTAATTGTGATTAGCTTAAAATCAACTCGCTTTTGTACCAGTGACGAGGAGCAATTTGTATCACAGGGGTTAATATAAAATAAAACATATTTTCTTGAACATATCTTAAGTTTAAATTGTATTTATACCTTTGTTAACATCTCTTAGTTCATTTAACAAACGTTAACAACTCGGAACGTAGCATAAACAGCACATTTTGGTATTTATTAAATTTTTGTATTGAAAACTGGATTTTAACTTTTATTGTGCCTCGCGACTTTAGTGGTAGGGGTCTACATGTAATACTAAATGATATCTGCCATGTATTAATAAATGATATCTGCCATTATGTCCGTACATCTTTTTTATTTGGTTGACTTTAAACTTAAATTGACATGTTATATTCTGAAGGGGCATTTGTAACAGATGTTACATTTGCCCACGACCCAGTCAATCATCTTTATCGAACTCTAAAAGTATTTTCATATGATTCTAGAATTAAACATTTCATCTACATACATGCTTAAAAGCATATTTTTTTCATAATATAAAGTTCAACCTGGTATCTCCAGAAATTATACTTACAAATGAAAAAATAAATGAACAAAAAATTTACTTTCCTGGTAAAATTTTTTTTTTTTTTGGCTGTAAAATCCATGCTTCTGACTGTTAGCTCACCATATTTGGTGAACTCACGGGGATATGATACGCACTTGTGACACAATGATATCGACTTGCCGTCGTGGGGCAAAATTTGACATTCACATTTTTTGTTCCACGATTGTTTGTGGTATCTATGTCTTGCCAATGTCCCAATTGGGAAATCAATCGGGACAATCCTATCGGAACGTATATATGATAGTTTCTAAACGGGAGGCCAAATCGTGACAAATCGTGTCACCTAAAATTGACCAATCCTGACCATATTGCATCCAATCACACCAAATCCTACGAGAACGTATCGACTCTCATCACCTCTGTAGCGAGAGCAGGCTACATAATAAATTTTAAGTTCCACAAGTTGTTTAACAAAAAGAAGAATGTAATGTCCTGGTTGATATTTGCACAGCCTTTGCAGGATACCAGAAATAATAGTACTTGTGTATTAAAAACTAACTGTCACTGAGAGAAAAGTAATGTTCACAGTTTAGTATTTGCCTAAAAATAATGTCACAGTCCTGGGCATTAGTTATACTGATAGTTATTGAGTTACCAGTATAGCACACATGATCACTGCCCAGTGTCACACAGCAAAAAAGTTGTAAAAGTTTGTGCAGTCTTACACGAAAAATGTCATTTGGAAAAAGTTCATTAGATAGAAAAAAGTTGATGTCAATTAATTTTAAACAAAGGAAAGTTAAATTAATTAGAAAAAATCGCGTTATTCGCGACATGGACGAGGTAATTTGAAATTTGACTTCGGGTAACATTTATCACGTTCACACAAGCTACTTTTTATTTAAAGGTTGATTTCTGATTACATGCGAGTCACTCACCCCGTTCACTCGTCATCGCCAGTCTTATGCCATTAGATCGCAGATACGAATAGACAAACAAGTCCTGCTTATAAATCCAAAAAGCGCATTTTGATAGATTAAATGAAATTCAATCAAAGGTTTTTGCTAGTCAGTTATTGATCGGCTGGCTGGACACCGAGCTCTTGTAGTAACCATTTCACAATGAGGGAGATATTGATGAAATTGGGGTCGCTTAGATAACATGTGCTGCTACAGACTTTTATTAAATGTCGAATATGAACAGGCGCTTGTAGACGATTTCCGCACTCGGCGCCGAAACATTGTCGACAGAAGCCAAAGGAAACATCAGATATGGAACAGGTCAAGTTGATACAACGAGAAATAATAGCTTAACTAGGTTGTGATTTAAAAATAAATACTTACCAGATACAACATGACCACAGTGTCAGACATATAAATTCGACTAGTTTGAGTAGGCCTACCAAAGGGTCAATTAGGCAAGGTCATTAATACCATTGACAATAAATTTGTATATAACTCAGGCCGATTCTTTTTTTTTTTTGTTTTTCTCTTCTTTTTTTTTCCTTTTTTACTGCAGTATTTGTTTTGTACGAGAAATACTGGATTAAATAAAGCAATGCACCCGAGTTCTCGTGGCGCCAGAAGGTCTGATATCAGAGAAGCCAAATTGGTTAATTTGGGCCACACAATTTTGTCCAGTATAAAGTCGATCTATACAATTTATATCAGCATGGTTCTCAATTAATATATTCCCTCTTTTGCATCAATTGATTTGTTCATCGGTGCGATATATTTTTAAGAATCGATTTTTTTTCTATATTCTAGCGAGTCTGTGTTGCGTTATTTCGTCAACCACCCTTACTACATGTAAGTATATTAAGGATGTACAACCCCTTCAAGGGTCAAAATTGTCCATTTTGTGTTATTTGTTTATTATAACATTCTCTTTTCTGTCCTGCATTTTGAGAAAAAATATATATAATTTGTTGTTTGCCAGTGTACAGCAGTGTGGATTTTGCCCCATTTCTAGCAGTTCATTATTTGTTAAATTTAATTTTTCAAATCCATTTTCTGAAAAGCTTTTGTGCTACACTCTTGATATTCCGCATGCTTATTAAGGACATACTAGTGTCGTAAACTGTGCCTCAGATTTGATCAATTTGCCTTACTTTTTTAATTATTCGTCTTTTAATGTAGAAAGTCCAATTTTAATAGTTACTTTTGAAAATATTGCTATAAAAAGAGAACAAGGCAAACATAAAAAACCTGAGATAGTGTTTACTAGATTATTATGTCACTAATTAGCATGCGAAATTTCATGTGTATAGCTGAAAGGGTTTTCGAGAAAACAGAATTGAAAAATTAAATTTCAACAAAAAATAAAGTGCTAGAAATGGGGGGGCAAAACCCATCCAGCTGTACACTGACTAAGAACTGGATCAAAATTTTCAAAGTTAAAATTAACTGACTTCTAACTGGAATTTTTATATAATTTTTTGACAAAATGCAGGACACCAAAGAGACTGTTCTGTTAAACAAATTAAAAGAATTGACAATGTTGGCCCTCGAGGGGGTTGTCAATCCTTAAGCTATCCTAACATATAAAACAAATGTTTGTTTTGTAGTCCTGTGTTTTGTGTCCAAAATACAGCTCTTTAGTGAAGAATCTTTACCTGCTCCTACAAGAGCCTGTATAGCTCTATAGTCAGTCACCTGCCCATATTCAACTGGTGGCTTGGTTTTTATTTCTATCAATTATCCTTAAAATTGTAAAGTTTAAATAGAAATATTAGAAGCCGACATCGTGGAAAAAAAATCACAGGCAGACAAATCTAAACTCGGGTGAGAATCAAACTCGCAAAACTGTCCACTGGCCTACCAACTGAGCTACACATGTATCGAGTTCAGTTGGGAACAGCTCACTTTTTTGATTCAAATATACAGCTTATGACGAATTGTCATGATAAACAATATAATTTAGAAATATTAGAAGATACAGTGTTTTGATTATTAATAATAATCATCTTCATAGACCGTTTTCTTAATTATATTGTTTATCATGATAATTTGTCATGTGCAGAATATTGGAATGGAACGAGTGAGCTGTTCCCAGCCGAACTCCGTAGAGCAGTGGACGATTCCCTAGGTCTCGAGTTCGATTCTCGCCCAGGTTAAGATTTTTCTGCCCTGGATTTTTTCCACACTGTCAGCTACTAATATTTCTAATATAAGTCAATAAAGATAATTATAATTAAATAGAAGTATCCTTTATCTATTTATGCACATGTTTTGCAGGCTAAGGGAGGAGGTTATGAGAGTGAGGATGCTTATCAGAATGCTGAGCTTGTGTTTTTAAATATACCCAACATTCATGTGATGAGGGAAAGGTAAATAACTGATGGTTTCATCAATATAAATCTTAATAATAACACAAACACAAATTTGTTGCCTGAAATATAAGCACTCAATCTTATGTTTAGTGTAGCTGGGTTTTTTTTTTATGGCAATCTCTCTTTTGTATGTTTAGTGTGCTGTATTTCTTGTCTAATTTCATTGGATCTACGGATGTAAAGATATTTCAAGATTCAAATGACTTTTACTGAAGATGCATGAAACTTTAATTGATAAAAACCAATGATGGCATGTTGTAACACTGCTGGGTATTACAGCAGTGTTCGATCCCCCCAGTGGACCTGCTTAGGTACAGAGAGAGTCACATACATGTAGGTGACTTCAGCTATAGCAGGGGTGGTTTTTCTGAGGTTTCCTTCCCGGTCTTCCACCATATCAAGTAGGGTTGTCTAAGAAGTGGAGAATCCGTCGTCATATAGGTGAAATACCCCTGGGTATGACGTTAAACACTAACCAAACAAACAAACAATCTATCTTTTAAAATTTGCATACCAAGGCTGCATTTAGCAGTATAGTTTAAACTGTTTACTGTCAGTTTTTTTTTACATTGGTAACTATTGATTGATCAATGTTGTGTTGTAGTTTGAGGAAGCTGAAGGATGTCTGTTTTGCTAACATAGATGACTCTCGCTGGTATTCTAACATTGAAGCTACACATTGGCTGGACCATATCAAGGTATATATAACATTGTGAAGAGTTCAAATATTAAAGAGGCTATACCTCAGAATTTCAGTATGAAGCTTTATCATAGTTTTGTGAAATTCAACACTTTCCTTTTCATAAAACTGATTAACTCTAGTTGAGAGAGAAAAAGGTTAAAAAAATATATGGTATTTTGATGACTTTTTTCGATATGCACAAATGACCTTTACCGGATGCCTTCTTGTGAATATTTAGCGCCAAGACGACATGGCATTATTGATTTTACAAAGTTTTAATACGGTACTTTGCACATTCACGGCAGTGATATTTTCTGAAATATTATACTTTGGACCATAAAAGAAAAATATAGAAAACAGGGTTGAATTAGTTTTGGTTGATCTTTGCCCAAAATTCTTCGGTATAGCCTCTTTAAACAAAGTTCTGTGTAAAAGTATCTCCTCTTTAAATAATAATTATAAGATGTTCTGCTTGATAAATTGATTTAAATCAATCTGATTAGACATCTTAAATAAACTTTAAATGGTATGCCAGCCTCAATTTAAAAAGCAGTTAAAATAATGTTTTAATCTTTTCTGTATGTAAATATCTAGACATTGATAAAACATTTTGTTAGTCCTAATAACTATTTGTATAAGCCTGTGTGTGAAACCCCTACACTTTGAGCATGCCGTAAAATAAAGTTTAATTTGAGTGAAATCAAGGCATAAAAATTATTGAATGTCCAATTAGATAGCGAATTGTTTTTGATATTATTAAGGCAATGTGTAGTGGATTTTTAACAGTATGAGTTTATTGAAATTTTATGTTTAAAATATTTTTTTTTTAGCAAATTCTAGCTGGTGCTGTGAAGATAGCAGATCAGGTAGAGAGTAATAAGATGTCTGTTTTAGTTCATTGTAGTGATGGCTGGGATAGAACTTCTCAGGTAAGTGTCACTTTTTAGGGGAACTTCGAAAATAAAAGCAGTCCTGTATTTTTTTTCTGTTTCTTTTGTACTTTCTGACCTTTAATTTATTATCAGAGGATGGTGGACAAGAGCTTGCTCTTTACTGTTACTTTCAGAGCTTAAGGGCATCTGGAAGCTGATTTTTTGTCCTATATTTGACCCTGTCTCTGTTCTGTCCTGTCTTTAATGCTGCCAGTTTTTTCCTCCACCCATTTGGCTGGCACGTGAATATATTGGTGAAATACTCAATCACTACCGAGGGATATCAATTATTATTATGTTAGTGTACAATGTTTTTCGTCCTTTCCATTGCTCGCCGCCATATGAGTAAAATAAAGTCAAGTATGTATCAAATATCAACCAACAGGTGGTTTATAGCATGAGCTTCCTGATGCCTTCCTGGAGCACCAGGAACCCGATCTGTTTTGATGTCCTGTTTTTTTTTTATCGTGTCCTGTCTTTGATGTTACTGGTGACGCCAATAGTAGTTCACTCTATCTATTTGACTGGAATGCCGTCATATAGGTGAGATACTTCTGTGCATAGCATTATCTGAGATATCCTCATGTGTTGTAAAGACAATAATTTCAAAACCAATTCACTACTTGACTTCAGATTTGAAGTGTGACTTTGTCATTTCAACATTTCAGGTGGGATTGCAATCCTCTGAATTGTCAACAATGTGGCCGCCATTACGGTTTTTATGTGATATTCTCATTGATGTTTTTTTAAACACAACAAATTAGCTGATTAACTTCAAATTTGATTTGAAGATCCCTCATGTCAAGATGGCAAATAAGACTGCATTTAATTTCCACCAAATGGTTTCATTGTAATATGCACACATATACATGTATGTTTGCAATAATGGTTAAGACAGGAAATGTGATTGTCAAAATAGGTTTTGTCTGATAGTTGACTTCACTGCCTCTACCTTTGTTTTTAAAAAGAAAGAAAGGGTTCTCAAACATAAGTGGAAGTAGGTTGATTTACAAGTTTGTGGTCACTTGTTTTCAAAGTGAGCTTTTGGCAGGGACCTGCTTGCTTCTCAGCTTTTTTAAATATTTTTTTTAAACGTAATGTGGTGAGATTTTCGACTGCCTAAAAAGGTTAACCCTAAGCATGATACAGCGCCACCTATGAGTATGAGGATTTGACAGGCATCTTTTTTAAACGATTATTTTTACATATTTTACTTGTGGTTGAGACAGACATGAGGCAGGCATATATCTGTTTTGAGAGCTGACATGGTTGAAGAAGAGACAAAAAAAAATTGGTACGATACAACTTTATGATTATCCAATTTAAAGGGAGGCAACTCTTGTAGAGGTTGATATCAGCAAGATTCCTATGAGGTGGATGTTTTGTTACATGTTTAAGACGGTACAATTTTATACATGTACAACAACAACAATTTAGTGCGACGTTAAACACCAATCAAACAAACAAACAACAACAGTTACCTTGTGAGAAAGATATTTGAATACTATTTGAACATGGCTGGCGAATATTCGAATAGTAAAATATGGTATTCGTTTCAGCACTCATTTGAACTCTTTCCACTTTTCTTTATAAAGCTGACATCTTTAGCTATGATGATGCTGGATCCATACTACAGAACTATCAGAGGGTTTGAAGTGTTAGTAGAGAAGGAATGGATCAGTTGTGGGCACAAATTTGCACAGGTATGAACACCTGCACCAGGTATAACCCTTTGGAGACTTTCCCTCTTTAAACCTAATCATTCTCCTAAAATACAGTTAACAAAGTATTATTATTAAAAAAAAAAAATATATTGGTAATTATAATGAATAAAAATAAAAGGGCTCTTGTTTTATGCATATTTCTTCATATATGTTTGGTGGTGATGTCACAATAGTCCCTTATAGTCACAATAGTCCCTTACTGTGACGTCACATTATCTCCTCAATAATTGTCGGGCATTTGGGCTAGAGGACATAACAAATGTAATTTATACATCTTTTGGGATTTATATATTAATTTTTTTTTTTTTACTAAGGATTTGTTTAGGGTCTTAGAAAGCCTTGTAGGCTAAAACCTGAGGTAGTCATAAACCCTTTAAAGTGATTTTCTCAGCATGGATGGAGGTAATGCTGAGGAGAACCTTTACTGATTGGGAAACTCTGATATAGTGTTGAACCCTTACAGTCTACATGTATGTTGAATTGTTAAAAAGGTTTTATCACTAGTGTGCAGGTCATGGTGTAGGCAAACATTTTGAGGACGGAAATCTAGTATAGAATTGTTATAAAAATCTCAGTGTTATTTTTTATTTCAGCGTGTAGGTCATGGTGAAGACAAACACTCTGATGCTGATCGCTCTCCAGTCTTCCTACAGTTCATTGACTGTGTCTGGCAGATGACAAAACAGGTATACCCCAACTTGTCTCCCTTTCATCACTCCTGTGAAATCAGCCTTCATGTACATATAACTAAAGATATTTATGAAAATGTGCTGTGAAGTGTAATTACTTTTTTTTAAGTGGTTTGTTTTTCAGCTAATACATTACATTTTCAAATTTGTAAAGTTTTAAACTATTTTAGCTTTAACAAAGACAAGTTTCCATCAGTGCATATTCTAGGCAACTTTACAACACATATGGTGCTCTTTAAGTAAATACTGATAATAATTTCCAATGTTTTAAATAGAGCCAGTGTATTGCAATGAGTATCAAAACAGTCTTTCAATTAGTCTTGAGCTGAAGGTCGGTGATTTTCTAAATTAATTGACGAGAGTGATACACATGATTGGATAATCTTTTTCTCACGCTATTTGTTGGTACTTTTGGGGAGATTTTCGTGTAAAAATGTATTTATTTTGGAGTGGCTGTGTTGTGCACCAGCACACATCAGACTGATAGTAACACTAGAATGTCTTCTTGTAACAAAGTGTATAATAACGTGAAATCACTGTAACTTCACGATGCATGTAGATGCGATGTCATCTCTTTATTATTAATAAATAAAATTAATAAATAATGTGCCATCTTTGGATGAACAGGTTAGAAAGAGTGTATAAACAATACATGCAGATTCAGAAAGAGATTGGATCAATCCAATAATTCTCTTGTAAAAAGACTTCTAGAAAGCGATGGGATGTTTTCATCTCGCTTGGTGTTGAGATGGCAGCATGTGTTGTCTAAATGTAATACTGTTTTGCAAACTCTGTAAACCACTGAATATGGACATAATTTTTCTGAAATAAAATTCTATTTATGACATTTGAAATACTGTTGGATAATATCACTATTGTGTTACCTTGCAAAAATCAATGTTGTGAGAGAGGAATTAGCATGGGTGTAGTGTACAAATTATCTGATGATAAGAAATTTTTATGAGGGTCATGTATGTACACTTTACTTGGATCGGAAGCAATACAATGGGATTCTAGTAGACAAAAAACAATCACATTTATATTATATCACAGTGTTAGAATAAAATAAAAAAATCTTCACCAGCCACAACTGTTACTTTTTTCCTTCCAGTTTCCAAATGCTTTTGAATTCAATGAACATTTTCTCATCACTATCATGGATCATTTGTACAGCTGTTTGTTTGGGACATTTCTCTACAACTGTGAACAACAGCGAGTGAAACAGGTAATTTTAAACATTACACATTCTTTTTGTGGTAAACGCCAACAGGAACTGGTTTTTGTAACATTTAGCACTTTCTTACACCTCAAGTTTACCTTGCTTATCTGCTGTCTATTCGTTGTTTCTTGCTAGTCCCAATAGGCTACATGTAGCATGCCATGATGTTTCTGATCAAATCAATTATAAAATTACACCTTTATGTAAATACTTTTTGGCAAATCATGTTGTTTCAAAATGTATTAAACTTGAAAAAATTACAGGCTTTCCAGCTTTCCAACTTAATGGTTTTATAACATTGGAAGTGTGCTGAATATATACATGTATGTATAGCTATTGCTTCTTTGGCCTATCATTCAGATGAAGGCATTTGGTAAATACTGCATGTCAGTTTATACATTATTATGATCCAGTTGACTTAATCTACCGCGGGTGGTTGGGCGGGAGCTTCCTGATGCCCTGGTGCTCTCGGAGTTAAAGGGCATCAGGAAGTAGGGTTTTTTTT
>JAVFBY010082121.1:0-12350 GCA_034781015.1 Tonicella lineata
ATAATCCGGTTTAAAAAAATGAATACAAAAAATTGATTTTGAAGATAATGGCTTCACGATTGTCCCTGGAAAATTTCAAAGACTTAGAGCAAATAGTTTACGAGAAATAAAGTCATAAAAAATCAAGAAAAAAGAAAGTGGACAAAAAAGCCAAAAATATATTTAAACCTTATTGCTAATTGGTTTATGGTCAACCGGCAGGTAGTCAGTTTAGGTGAAATAATCACGTTAATCCCTTCTGCCTGCCGATAAACATAATCTTTGAGGCATGCATTTTACAATTTCAATCTTAGAAAAAACCTTTTTAAATACTGTATTTCTTTTTCAAACTGTTTGCATTATCAAGATTAGGAAAAGAAGATTTAAGAAAGGCGAAAGCAAAAAAAGGTCAACATTTTACACCTGACTAGTCGCAGAGTCCCTAAAACAGTGCAATTTATTATAAGCTTGCAATTTTTTTAATGACAAAGCCCAAAAAACAGGGAAAAAATAACAAACTCGAAAGAATGAGGAATGTTATGGGATTTACTGAAAAAAGTAAACTATCGAAACTATCGATAGTTGACGAAACGATCGGCGATGTTTCGAACGACTATCGATAGTTTACTATCGGAGCCTTTACTATCATGATATTTCGATGCATCGTTACAGCCTTAATATATATACACATGCAGAGAAAGAAAATTTAGCATGCCTCCATGGGCATCGAACCTGGGACCTGAAGGGGATAGACACAAGCATACACAATATCAAACGTATTTAGCATTTATCTATTTACTAACTGTGAACCAACCAAAAAGGGACAACTCGCCATTTAAATTAATTAACATATTCATTTAGATTGATATTCACACTCCATTCCAACTAACTGTGTACTAACCAAACAGGGTCATCTCACCATTTAAACTAATTATTATGGTCATTTAGTTTGATATTCACACTCCACTCCAACTAACTGTGTACTAACCAAACAGGGGCATCTCACCATTTAAACTAATTATTATAGTCAATTAGTTTGATATTCACACATCACTCCAACTAACTGTGTAGCAACCAAAAAGGCTCAACTCACCATTTAAACTATTTAATATAGTCATTTAGTTTGATATTTACACCTACTCCAACTAAATGTGTACCAATCAAAAAGGCGCAACTAACCAATTAAACTAATTAATATAGTCATTTAGTTTGATATTCACATCCCACTCCTACAAATTGTGTACCAATCAAAAAAAACAACTCACCATTTGATCTAAGTATTATAGTAATTTAGTTTGATATTTAAACCCCACTCCAACTAACTGGGTACCAATCAAAAAGTAGCAACTCACTATTTCAACAAATTATTATTTTAATTTAGTTTGATATTCACACCTCACTCCAACTAACTGTGGACCAACCAAAAAGCGGCAACTCAACATTTAAACTAATTATCATAGTCATAAAGTTTGATATTCACACCCCACTCCAACTAACTCTGTACCAACCAAAAAGGTAAACCCCACACTTTAAATTAATTATTATTGTCATTTAGTTTAATATTCACACCCCACTCCAACTAACTGTGTACCAATCAAAAAGAGACAACTCAACATTTCAACTAATTATTATAGTATTTTAGTTTGACAATCACACCCCACTCCAAATAACTGTGCACCAAACAAAAAGGGACAACTCACCATTTAAACTAATTATTATAGTCATTTAGTTTGATATTCACACCCAACTCCAAATCACTGTGTACCAACCAGAAAGGGACAACTCACCATTTAAACTAATTACTATAGTCATTTAATTTGATATTAACACCCGACTCCAATTAACCGTGTACTAATAAAAAGGCAATTCACCATTTAAACTAAATATTATCGTCATTTAGTTTGATATTCACACCCGACTCCAAATAAATGTGTACCAACCAAAAAGGTCAGCTCACCATTTAACTAATTATTATAGTCATTTAGTTTGATATTCACACCCCACTCCAACGCACTCCGACCAACCGGAAAGGGACAACTCACCTTTTAAACTAATTATTATAGTCATTTAGTTTGATATTCACACCCCAGTCCAACTAACTCTGTTCCAACCAAAAAGGGACAACTCACCATTTAAACTAATTATTATAGTCATTTAATTTGATATTCACACCTCACTCCAAATAACTGTGTCCTAACCAAAAAGGCGCAACTCATCATTTAAGCTACTTATTATATGCATTTAGCTTGATATTCAGACCCACCTCAAACTACTGTGTACCAACCAATACGTCGAACTCATCATTTAAACTAATAACTATTGTCATTTAGATTGATACACTCACCCCACTCCAACTAACTGTGTACCAATCAAAAACGGACAACTCATCATTTAAATTATTTTTTATAGTCATTTAGTTTGATATCCACCAAATTGGATTTTGATTGTACCAATCAAAAAGTGACAACTCACCATTTAACCTAATTATTATAGTCATTTAGTTTGATATTCACACCCCACTCCAACTAACTGTGTCCCAACCAAAAAGGGACAACTCGCCATTTAAACTAATTATTATACTCATTTAGTTTGATATTCACACCCACTGTAACTAACTCTGTACCAACCAATACGTCGAGCTCGCCATTTAAACTAGTTATTATAGTAATTTAGTTTGATATTCAGACCCCATTCAAACTAACTGTGTAATAACCAAAAAGGGACAACTCATCATTTAAAATAATTGTTATAGTCATTTAATTTAATATCCACCAAATTGGTTTTTGTACCAATCAAAAAGGGACAACTCATCATTTAAACAAATTAAATAGTAACTGTGTTGAAACGTCGTGAGAAATATTAAAGAAGTTTGACATCCATAAAATGTGTTTTCACTTGTTTTGAGAATAGTTTGACTGTTTGTTGCTACTTTCCATGAAAACAAGTAGGATTTCTCCATATTTCAGACGTAAGCTGCTAGACAAATCAGTCAAGTACTACACTGGGTTGGGGCCTGTTGATATTTACGATTACAAAAAAATGTTGTTCTAGTTTCCATAAAAACAAGTGTGATTTATATGCATGTTGGATAAGACGTGTTTGTTTCAGCAGCATTTTGGGCACTTTTTAGCATTTCCTTGCGAAATTTAATACACACCTCAAAAATGCATGTAGCTATGTTGCCTTTTTCTATTTGAGAATTGACATATACTTATTTTCCGTCTATCTGTCCATCCAACAATCACAGTTCGTTTCCGAAACATAACTGCCTAATCGTTTGAAATATGTTTTTGAGATTTCGCACTAGTGCCATTGTTATTTACCAATTAAATGAAATAATTTTGTTTCCGTTTGCATGCATGAAACAAGTTGAATTTACACAAACGCTTTCATGTCAAAGTTGAATTTTTATTGTAACGATTATTTGTTAGTTACATTCACGTTAAAAAGAAATTTGATGTGAGTGAATATGAAAAACGTTAATGCAATTAAGACCACCAGATTGCGAGTTGAAAAATGCTCCTGACTGTATGTCAGCGGGATATGTGGACGTACAAGCCACCTTTATACACATAAGTGTAATTCCGAAAAACGATAATTGTATTTCATAATTAAATTGATTGCGTGTTAACTCTTTTGAGGAAATATCTTTTGTAGCCAATATAGCATCATCTAGCTTTTCAGCACTGACGTCAATTTTGGTAAAAATTTGCGCTATCTTAAGTTTCGTGGACAACTTTTTACATGGCGAATCCATTTTTCTTTGAAAATTCTGTGAATGTATATAGAGGACGTGAATAGAGCGATCCCAAAGTCCACCCAAGTGATGGCTGTATTTCTTTCATTGCAAAGGCAAGGACTAATACATATGGGTAATAGCTGGATCAGAATATGCTAGCGTACTTTGTCAAACGTGTCCTTGTCAGTGCCTTATATACACTAACTATATATATTTTTTATATACTTTGCAGCATAAAGTATTTATCAACAAAAATAAGGGGGGGGGGGGCAGCCTAGTAGGCCTACTTATGATAATCTGACAAAATTAGCAAATACAAAACTTAAATGACCAATACAATATTAACAACCGACATAATCGAAAGACCAATCTAAATCAGAGTTATCGGTCCTTGTCTGCCTCCTTTACATTCTGGGTTTGTTCGATTGGGTCTGTTGCGGGCTTAACCGGAGCACACCACCAATTAGAGGCTGTTCTATTTAAATTATGTCAACATCTTTTTTTGACAAACAGGTGACTTCCGGATACAATAATTGTTCCTAATCTCAAAACGAAATCTTCCAGACTGATGGAACAGACAATCAAGCGCAGAACAGTCATCCCATGACCAGTCCAGAACACTTCGAAGAGACCTATCGAACAAACCCTCTAACAACTCTTCAACAGTTACCCACTATTCTGGTAAAACTTAAGTTTATTTCCACAATAGGACATTTTTTCTAAACTATTTTACCATTTGTTAAAATTATAGGATTAATTGTTCAGATATAAAATTTTCATTAAACGACATAAAATTCCAACAAAACGTCGATTCATACATGCGAACTATTTAGCTCAGCAGGAACGTTTCCTGTTTTTGTTGTATCTTGACAAAGAGAAACTTGGTCGGTTCGCCAATACTACCTGTGACGAAGAAAAACGTGGTGGAAAATTTTCTAAGATTTATTTAGTCGGGGTATGATTTTTTTTTACCAAGAAAGCCCTTTAAATCCCACTAATCCCACTCACCAAGTTTACACCGACCAAGTAAAAGTTGGTAAAAAAAGTGACAAAATCTGTTTGGGTCGGGTATGATTCCGACCAAGAAAAATTTGGTCGCTCCTCTAATCCTATTGTACCCAGTGATCAAGTAAAATTTGGTCAAAAAAGTAACCAACTTTTCTTTCGTCGAGATATGATTGCGACAAAGAAATACTTTGTCAAAGGTGATGGCCGACCAAGTTTGTTTTTGGTCTTGATTTTTTTACCACATTTCTTCAATCAAGTTTTCCATGGACAGACAGTGTGTATGTAGCCATTTTGTTCCAATTAACGAACGTAACGCACTTTTAATAAACCTAACTTACAATTAACGAACGCGTTTTATATTTAGCAATCTTATCTTACAAAAATCAAACGTAACTTAAAACTAAGAAGCTAAAATAGAATCAACGAACATAACTTTTAGCCTAAAAAACTAACATAGAATAAACGTTCCTAACAACTTATACAAAAATGGCTCAATGGCGTATAGGACATGGAGAGAACTTATTTGGACAACTTGAAGAGCCCATTGGAAAGTTACAGGGACAGTCTTTCACAATATGTAAAAAGAACTTCGCATATGCTAAAAAAATTAATTACATAATGCTAGGTTTATTATTTTGCTTCATCAATCTGTATCAAATTGAACATTTGAGAGTTAGGTGCAAGGTTGGCTTTCTTTTGTTATTTGTCATTTACAAACATCCAGTAACTCGTGGTATCATACCGTTACTTGCATAGGAAAGGAGTAACGACATTTTTGGACTTTCCCCCCAAAAACAAGTAATGTACGCAAACAATTTTTCCAGGAGTTCACCATTTTACTTGTTTTCTATAGACCCCATGTGCACATTCTAGGGCCATGCAGAAACATTGCACCATTGACAAAATATAAATGCTCCTTTCATACATTGTTCTACATTTATGAAATATTTATGCTTTCATTGACGTTTCGATTTACTTTCATTTTTTATGAACGCACACTATTACGCTGATAGAAGACTCAAACTTATTTTACCCGGTGACCAGTTGATAAACAGGATAATGGTATCCTTAATCCTCGTACAGCAAAGTGTATACACATGTCGGCTGTAAATATAAGCCAATCCAATACTGGCTATCTGAATTACAGTCATATGAATGGAATTCAACATGTATAATTATATGAAAGTCCGCTACAAGTCAAAATGATTATTTTATAATTGTTTATTAGTAGGCCCAAACACCCGATCTTTACATTTTAATTTAATTAATTCTCCAACATTTATCAAAGTTGGACAGAATTAAGAACATTTGTTCTTTTTTTCATAAATCGTTATCTCAAATTCCTTTAAAAACAATTGATAAATTTAAATATGTCCAAACATGAAAACGCTTCTTTTTCATCTTCAGATGTCTTGCATCTCTAAATTGCCGACAATAAAATATATAAATGTATCACAATTCTAAGCTGCCTTGGAAAACTGTTTACTATAGTTATAAATAACAGACTTAATATATACCGTGATAAATAAGCCATTCTTACAGAGCTGGACTGTGGTTTAAACTATTTACCAGAGGGATGATGTTTGAACCTCATAAAGAATTTGTATACATTCGGTAATTAATGTATTTCTGTTTAAACAATATTTTATTGAAGTAAAGGATTAACGAACAGGCTACATGCCTATTTGAACATCTCTCCCGAAGACAAATGAACACAGGTAATTAAACTAATTGTTACATCATCATAAATATTACGGTGCAAAAAGTACATGCCTATGAAAAGTGTGACAATGTTACTCTAATAAATTACAAAATTGAGTATTTATATGCAATGTATATGAACATAAGGGCGTTTACATATAGAAAGTGTCACAGTTACGGCATGTACATACACATTGTCCTTATTTAAGAGAATAATGATATACGATATGCATCACAATTTACAGAATAATTTAAACCGTACCAAAATTTTCACAATGATTAGATATGTTTGGACATTAATTAAAATATTAGTACTTGTTTCAGCAGAAAGATGCATAGATACATACAGATATTCAACAGAAGGTGCGTTCTCGTGAAAGTGCAAAAAGCGAAGTAGATAATAACGTCTGAGTCAGGTGAACGACAGTTTGATGGGAATTGTCCAGTGCCTTCAAAATGAAATCCACAATGACTTAAAAAAGAAATAAAGCGTTGAAATTTGTAAGCCTTTAAATCAATGCAACATATTCTTAATCGAGAATGGCGTATTTGGCCTAGGCGTTTACCTAAGTAATAATACTTAGGAGAAATAATGTCATCATTCGTCTGATGTGATTTAAATACTTGTAAACTAGGAGATAATTTAATGTCAATGTGTAAATCATTCCATAATTTAACACCATAGGGCATACATGAACTTGCATACAAATGTGTACATAATTGCGGCAAAATGGAACAGATATATCATCAAACTTCCGTAAATTATAATTGGTTCTGTTGGAGACTAGTTTGGGGACAAGGTTCGTTAAATAAGGTGGACACATTATACAATATTTGATAAAATATATAGAGACAATGTCTTTATCTTCGGTCAAAAAGTGGGAGCATGATTTGTCCAACGAACATTCCCACAAATTGTACGCAAATCATCTAATTGTATTAAAATTTTCTAACTTTGTGGATAGCTCAGCATGATAATTAACCAAAAACAACATCGGAATAGTCGACGATGGGCAAAATGTACAAAGTATATAAAGTATGTAATGCTTTTTTGGACAGTGTATACTTTAAACTCCGTAGACAGTTAATCATAGGCGTGCTCTTTAAACAAATGGCCTCGATATGATCTTTCCAGTGACATGTATACCTAGATTCTTATGAGTATAAACTTTAGTTAATACATTGCCGCCTAATATAAGATCAGGATATGTAGATGCAAAGTTCTTCAAAGAACTGCTCACTGCTACGGGTTTTTTTGATTAACAAGCCATTTGTCTGATCCTGTGTTGATACTCTCCAAATCAGTGTTTTAAAGTTGAGAAGGCACAAAATGATTTCAATGGCAATATATACATGTATAGATCATCGGCAAAAAGACGAACATTTGTATAAAAACCTAAGACGAGATCATTGATGTAAATAAGAAAACGCAACGGACCAAGCACTGATCCCTAAATAACTCCAGTAGGTACCCACACTATTCAACATTCACCTCCATTTATTTTTGCTCATTGCTTGCGCTCATGTAGATAACTTTCAAACCACGACAAGACACTGTTTTCCTGACGGGACTAGCAAAAGCAGTTACTTTAATTATCTAGTTTGTGTCCGAAAAAAAGGGAATTTGTGAGAAATTAAACGTCAGAGTCATTCGGATTGGTGATACTTAACTGAAAAAGGCATAACCCAGATGGGTTTAATATACTGCTGTTCAAAACTATCAATTTTTACCAATTGACCTGTGTGAATTTATTTTCTATATACATCACCATTATGACAATTTAGATGCTGATCAAATGAAACTAACAATCTTTCCTTTTTCAGCCATTTTGATTTTGTCAGACAGACATATTTACAACAGGTATTATAACGTACTAGTGCTCATAGTGTTCAGTTAAATTTAATGTAAAAATGAACAAATGTGTAGAAAATGTTGTGTAATTGACTTACCTGTAATAACCTTTGAATATCGGCAATTTGTATGCACACTGGTAAGATATAGAAGAAAATTTCTTAGCGAAAAAAAGTCAGTTCTAACATACAGAAGAAAATTTCTTAGCTAAAAAATGTTTCCGAATGTGTTTACTGGTCTTACCAAATGTTATGATGTTATAAATTGGGGACAATATCTTTAAATACCACACACTATAACACGCCACTCCTATGGAAGGCACTCCTCGTCACACTATTGTGTATTACTGTTGTTATTCAAATCCCAGACGCGACAGCTTTGTGGTTAGCGCATCTGACAGCTGATACATCACCAATGGATTAGGTGTCAAATGTTTCTCATCGCACTGTCGACAATACGTATATTTGCCACTAAATTTACTTGATTGGCGCATTCCCTTTTGATGGAGGAGAAAGGTAGCCAGAACGGCAGATAGCAGAACAAACATAGGGCAGTTGCACGTGCGAATCATTTAACATTCGCACGTTAATTTTACTACATAACTTTAGCAGCATTTTCGTGTTGCGGCTCATTCTTTAACTAAGCCTATAGGCATATGCTAGGGCATTAATTTTCCATAATGTTATTGTAGTCTACTTAAAAAATAAACAAAGGCGACACATTTGAAAATAATTACAACGTGTGGACGAAATTGTTAAAACCTGGGCGTCAGACTACGGAGCTGTCAGGACTATGGGGTGTCGGACTTGCAGAGTGTCATAACGTGTCGGAATAGTGTACTGTCAGACATCGAGTTAGTGTGCCGTCAATCGTTTTGACTGTCGGCCTATAGTGGGCTGTCGAACCATTCTAAAATAGAATCAAATCATTCACCTTTCCGTCGAGACTTCTGACGGGGCATTTTGCAATAGTTTTCATTCGTTTCTCGTTCGTACATAGTTTCTTAGAACTGTGTTATTCATGATTTTTTTTTATGTGTTTAATTCCAAATCAGTTCGTAGTAAAATTTAGAAAATTCACTTCCCATCCTCATTTTCTGAGCAAACAGTGCTACTACAAGAACAAAGAAGGTTAGTCAATACATTAGTAAATACATTAGTAATATCACAACTTAAATGTGGCAAATCTGCTGGTTTTGATAATATATCTGCTGAACACCTTAAGTATGCCAATTTTTATTGTATATCTTCTTTATGTTTGGCATAGCACACAGTTATTTGTTGTTAAGTGGGGTTCCATTTTTTCAAATCCATTTAGTGTTGGCAACGGTGTGCGACAAGGTGGGATATTATCTCCCATTTTGTTTAATGTTTATATGCATGAATTAGATGTTGCCCTATCAGATGCTAAAGTAGGATGTAATATATCTGGTCAAACTTTGAATCATCTCATTTATGCAGATGATTTATGTCTGGTGTGTCCTTCTGCTAGGGCTTTACAAATCCTGTTAAACATATGTACTGCTTTTTCCATTTCTCACGACATTTTATACAATGTAAAGAAAACATTATGTGTTCTTTTTAAATCAAAACGGTACAAGAACTTTAGTCCACCAAATGTTAAATTATGTGGGTACAATTTACTGTTTGCTCGATCATACTGTTATCTTGGTCATGTGTTTACGGACGACCTTTCTGACAATGCTGACATAGAATGTCAGAAGCGTAAGCTCTGTATTAGAGCTAATATGCTAATACGAAAATTCAAAATGTGTTCAAATGAAGTAAAAAGGGAACTATTTTGTTCCTATTGTTGCAACATATACTGCTGCCATTTATGGAGTAATTTTACCAAAAAATCATACGACAGCTTATGGGTTATTTGCAATAATTCCTTCAGATGGCTTATGGGTTTCTGTCGTGACTGCTCAGCAAGTTTTATGTTCTGCATCAATAGTGTACTTTCATTTGGTGAAATTATTCGCATGTCTGTATTCAATTTTAAGTCCTGTATCTTTACATCTGAAAACAGTTATATTTCTACCTTGGTAAAAGTGATATCCAATATGTGTCTTCACATGTACAAAGATGGTTTAAAATACTTTATTAGAATAGGATAGTTTACGCTACATTCATATGTATATGTAGGATCATATATACCCAACTATGGACCTTGTCAATGTATATACTTGTGTCTGAAATAAAGCTATATTATTATAAAGTAGATATGAATATTGTACGAGTCCCCCAGAAAACACAAAGTTGTCATCTATATGGATTATGGAATAGGGTATATATTGGATTTAGTTTAATAGTTTAATAGCGGTATGAATAGGGTAAACGGTATTATAGATGCTTTAATTAGGTAAATTAGATGTGAATCAGTTATGGCGCATCAAGATAGATCCTAATCGTCTACTAAATCGGCTAGGCACAGCGAAGCTCTGAAAATGAGGAAGCCCGGAGAAGCGATTTCATCTATTTGGGGCAATATAATTTGGATTCAGAACCACGGTAAAAACTGTCTATATTTATGTGATTTATGTTTTCACAAAGTAAGAAAAAAAACGTCTTTTTTAGCCATGTGGGGCAAATTTATCATTACCATCTGAATAATTTTTTTTATTTATCAGCATATACTTGTCCAATTTAGTAATTTACAATTTTGTTTGGTACAACACAGAAATTACACATTTTTGTTCAACACTGCTCTGTATCCTTATATACGGATACATAGTAGACTACGGTAATAATGATACAGAACTCAGCATCTAGAAAAGAGTATGAGTCTCCTAGATAACACAAGCTAGTCCTCTATGTGTATATGGAATACGAAATAGTGTATTGGATATTGTGGAATAGGATAAAAGCGGTATGAATAGGATAACGGGTAATATATAAATGTATGATGCTATATAGATGCTCTAATTAGGTAAATTATAGATGTGAATCCGTTATGACGCATCAAGATAGATCCAAATCGTCTACTAAATTGAAAAGGGAACCGCATCCGCTACTATTTATTGTTACTCTTAAAGCAGATAAAGGGAGATAATCAGGTGGCACTAGTACTGCTCTTGTTCAGGAACATCATTCAATTAGTCATTTGGGCGTCAAAATATTCACAGAAAATATAAACTTTTTAGCGCGGTGTTGACAGAGGGATTCCATTATTACTCAAATTTATAGGGGGGACATTACAGGATGCTTTGTCAACAAGTACCGCTTTTACTTGGGAGCAATTTTTTTTTAACACTAGGGCCTATATGCGGATCATCAATTTCCAATACATTTCTTAATCTGTTATTATATCTCTTGATAGCTTCGCGTTTCTTAAGATTAGATTGTTTGTGCGCAACAACATATTTATGTAAGATAGTGTTCTACTTTAACAGTGTGTCGGTACCGAGAATGCAAATACGGTCACGCTGGCCGCGGAAGTTACGTCGAACCTTATTTGACATCCATGGCATAATTTTTATCACGTGGACGTATATTGTGACAATTTTGCTCGGAATAAATCCGAGGTAATGGAAATAAGTAAACAGTAATATAATCAGACACATATAGTCAAATATGTCAAGGCCGAAATGCCAAGGCGCAATAGATAAATAATACTGCATTTAATTAGGAATTATAGTCAACGGTGCATGGGTGTAATGCCAAACAAGACGAGAGTAGCCTATATGCGGGACGGGCGCCGAATATGACGCAGTGGTCCGTATTAAGTATATACCGAGGTGAAAGTATTGTTATGTAATTGAGGCTGTCTGTTATAATTAAATTTAATAAATAAGATTGGACGTGGAGTACCGAGACGGTTAATTTATTATAACTGGAGCAACAGTTATATATTAGTAGTAGAGTCAGAGTCGTTCGACCCGCATTAGATAGGCGTTATAACATGTAGGTTATAACTATAGCTCCTTGCGCACGCCAGGTTATAACTATAGCTCCTTGCGCACGGGTTATAACTATAGCTCCTTGCGCACCATGTTATAACTATAGCTCCTTGCGCACGCCATGTTATAACTATAGCTCCTTGCGCACGGGTTATAACTATAGCTCCTTG